>JBBPDA010132105.1:0-23057 GCA_037974385.1 Arnoldichthys spilopterus
TGTCTGTCTGTCTGTCTGTCTGTCTGTCTGTCTGTCTGTCTGTCTATCTATCTATCTATCTATCTATCTATCTTTCTTTTGATCCACCCATCTATCAATTCATTCTATCTATCCATCCAGCTATCTATTAATTCTATCTATCTTTCCATCGTATCTTTCTTTCTATCTTTCTAGCCATTTATCTATCTATCTATCTATCTATCTATCTATCTATCTATCTATCTATCTATATATATATATATATATATATTCATGCATTCCTCTATTTATTCTATCTATCCATCCATTTATCTATCTATTTATTCTGTCTGTCTGTCTACCGATTTATCTGTCCATCCTATCTATCCACCCATCTGTCCATCTATCTTTTCATTCTATCTATACGTCTATCAGTCCATCTACGCAGCTGTCCATTCGTCCATCCATCCAATGTTAGGTTACACTTATAAACCGTCTTTCTCAAACCCAAAGATCCTTTACATAGAGAGAGAAATTCTTTCTCTTTTTCTCTTAGAAGGACATAGAGGGAGAGGAAGAAATGAAGTGATGTAAGAGAAAAGTTTTTAGCTCAGGTTTCAAAGTGGGATGAGATGTTCGGTCACAAAGAGAGTTTAGGGACTGAAAGACCCTAAAGAGAGAAAGATGAGTACGAGGGACTGTCAGGAGATTGGTGCTAGATGACCTTAGAGAACGTGAGGGGGAGTGAGGCACAGGAAGATCACGGATGTGCAGAGGAGCCAGATGGTGTAGGGCTTCGAAAGTGAGAAGAAGTCTTTTAAACGTAATGCGGGATTTGACTGGAGGCCAGTGGAGGTGGAAGAGGATTTGAGAGACGTTTGCTATGAGTACGAACTCTGGAGTTCTGGATAAGTGCACCAAGAATTTGGAAGCATCAGGTTTCCGTGTGAAGTGGAATAAAGCTATATTCTATATTACAACGTTCTCCATCATTGAGAACGTTAAAGGCTCTTTAAAGTGAGTGAGTGATCTTCATTGTGAACACACCACAGCACAGCACTTTTCATGATCTCATCATAGTTTGATTCCGGCGTTTTCCTCTATTCCACATCACGTGTGCACGTCAATAACGAACGATTCCCGCTCGTAATAGCGGTGCTTTTTAAATGAGGCGAGGTGGGGCACATGGTCGGCACGTTGCTATTTTAAGGCATAGCTCCGCCCCTGCCTCTTAAAGGTGAGGTGATGTGCCATTCTGATTGGTCTATTGCATGTTATGCCTAAAACACACCTCTAAATAATTAAGAGAGTTTGGACAAATGTTTTGCACCTTGTGCTGGTGTGAAGTCTGTTTTTTTTATACCATCAAAATGGCAAAATGGATTTGGACACGCCCATAAATGGCTAATTAAATTGTCAAAATAGAGCCCATCAACTACAAACCAAGTGCCACTAAGAAAAACGTGACCCATATCTGTTTCTTTTGCTATATTAATGCCATGTACAAAGCAAAATACACAGTGTAATTGTGTTTTTAACACACTGGACCACAGGATTACTTGAAATGACCATCACTAGAGGAAGTGTGTTTTCGCAGCGGTGTGGAGGTGTTCAGGGAAACCTGTGATGCTATCAGAGAGAGAGAGAGAGAGAGAGAGAGAGAGAGAGAGAGAGAGAAGGCAGCCGTGCTTTTGAATGGGTGAAGAGGTCAGCGAGAGTGGGAGAGGCGGAAAGGAGGGGGCACCCGCACGCTCTTACACAGCCAAAGCTGAGAGTCTGGGGGATGCATTCGAGTAGCTGCTGATTGTTCTTGACAGACCACGCTTGCACTCTGCCTGCAGTAAAGGTGAAGAGGAAAGGGAAAGATCACAGGCCGTGCGAGTGCTTGTTTCTCTCTCTCGTAAAAATGCCACCTGCCTTTACCATCTCCATCATTGTCCTCCGATGTCTGCGCTCACGGCCGGCCAGACGGGCCCCAACCCCCGCCACAAGCCACTAATGCCTGTTTTCCTCCTAAGACCTCCAGTAACATGACGCACGTAGCAGAGGGGGCGGCCACAGGCAAACAAGCTAAGAGGAAGAACATGCAGTTCCTCTTCTACACAGGCAGCCTCCGCTGAAATCACTACTCGCACCCTTCGCCCCCCACGCAATCCCCTAAAATCTTTCACTCTTAAAATCTCACAATTTAAACGTATTTCTGCACAATATAGAGCAAAGTTATTGTGCATTTGATGTTGAGTGTGATGAATTTTACTTTATGTTGCTCTACAGGTACAAAGCTCTACTGGATTTTTGTTCCCGGGTTCGAAGCGTGTTTTCCCTTCTGCCTTAAATCAATAGTAAGTGAAAGTGAAGTGAAAGTGACTATTTGTCATTGTGAACACACTCAAGCACCACAATGAAATGCAACCTCTGCATTTAACCCATCACACGTGGAGCAGCAGGCAGCTATCAACAGCGCCCGGGGGGCAGTGTAGCAGGACAGTACCTTGCTCAAGGGTACATCAGGAGTGCCCTTCAGGTCTCAAAGGCAGTGTCCTAACCACTAGGCCACCACTGCCCACCGTAGTAAACGTTGATTCTGTGCTCAATGACATTCTGAAATGTATCTGTTCTCAAGATCATTCCCCATTCACTTTAAACACTAAGTAGAACTTCCAGAATATTCTGGAACTGTGAGAACCGTCCAGAAGATTCTAGAATTGTCCAGGATTTTCTAGAACTTCCTGGAATCTTTTAGAACCTTCTAGAACTGTCTGGGACTGTCCAGAATAGGTAAAGATTCACCTGTTTTGCCACTATAAATATGCGACTTTTGTGGGCTGTGGTGATAAAATCAAAGTTTGTGATGAATAGAGCAGATTTTGGAGGATTTAGACGCAAGTAGTTGTTGTAGCACTTAAACGCCAGGAACACAAACTGTGTAACATTGTATTATTTGTATCTTGACATTGTAATAAACTACAGATATTCTGGAACTTGCTAAAAGAGTTTTAGCTGTTATTATTGCTGCTGCAGTGGTCATGCAGTTGTATTACAGCAGGTGCTTGTCTGGCCCAACCATCACTCCATGTTGGAGGGCAAAATTAAAGTCAAAATAAGAGGAAAAAATTACTTACGGATGGATGGATGGATGGATGGATGGATGGATGGATGGATGGATGGATGGATGGATGCATGGAGGGATGGATGGATGGATGGATGGATGGATGGATGGATGCTTTATTGATCCCGAGGGACATTTTTTGTACCAGTAGCCACAATATACATAAAAATGTAAACAATGTAAACACACATAATACAAAACAATACAAATAACTGTACTATACAGAATACAGAAAAATATATAACTATAAGCTATAAAACCTCCATAATTACATTATATAAACATTCTGCAGTATGTGCATAAGCAGATTGTATTGTTTTGTATTTTTTTATTATATTTATATATTGTTGCTGTCCAGAGAAAATTATTCATCTCAAATGTATGTATATAAAATGCATCAGAACAGCAGCTGACCTTTACATTGTGTGAAACGAATTAAAATGCTCCAATCATCAATTGGCATAATTCATACTGCCAGTTACTTACATTAGAAGTAAGGAAAGGTTTTGTCTTTTCCTGTAAGTTCCTGTTTTGGACTTCTTTTTCTTTGGACAGTGATGACAAAGAATTTGAGAGGGTGTTGCAAAAGGAAAATGAAATTGTTAAAAAAATGAATAAATAAAAAATCTGAAAACTTCATTGATCCCAGAAGAAATAAAAAATAAGTAAATACATTTTGATTGTGCATTTTCTATAGCATAATTTTACCCCAAAAAATAACACAAAAAATGCTAAAATGCTAGTGCAGCAAATGTAGAAATTTGTCTTTTTTTTAATTAAAACTAATCTCATAACTTTTTGACTTGTTTTGAATGCCGCAGTTATTTTTTATATTGGATGAACATTTCATGCCGAATGTTCCAGAAGATCTTGCAAGATGATCACACAAAGGTAAGAAGGTTTGTTCTTTCTCATATAAAGTCAGCATGTGGGCAGTGGAGGCCTAGTGGTTAGGACATTGTCCTTGGGACCTGAAGGTCGCAGGTTCAAATCCCAGCCCGGGCACTACTGAGGTTCCCTTGAGTAAGGTACCGTCCCGCTACACTGCTCCCGGGCGCTGTTGGTAGCTGCCCACTGCTCCACGTGTGATGGGTTAAATGCAGAGGTCACATTTCGTGGTGGTGCTTGAGTGTGTTCACAATGACAAAGAGTCACTTTCATGTTGGGGATACAAGATTATAGCAGCAGTGATGTCAAAAGTATCAGTTCGTGATGTGTCGCTTTTAATTAAGACGCATTGCATCATGAAGTTCAAGGCAACGTTTCATTAGCCACATCATTTCGTTCACTGCACTGCTTCCTCTGCGCTGCTGTGGTTTCTCCTCAGCGGATTTCGGCTTGATTAAGTTAAACATGTCTGAAGCAGGTGGCAGCTGAACCCTCATCTCTCGTCTTCCCCACAACCCTTCTCAGGCACTGAGAGAGCAGAAGAGATGCAGACTGTTCCCAGACTAGGAATGAGACGGGGGCACCTGCTGCTGGTGGGCTCGGAGTCTCTAATGCAGTTTTCTGTTTGTTAAAGAGGAGCCAGAGAACGCCGAATGTAATGCAACAACCTGCCTCTGTCATGGTGACTAGAGACAGAGAGAGAGAGAGAGAGAGAGAGAGAGAGAGAGATACACACACAGACAGATATACAGAAAGTGATACAGAAAGAGAGAGAGATACACAGAAAGAGATAGAGCGAGAGAGAGATACATAGAAAGAGATAGAGAGATAGATACAGAGAAAGAGAGAGAGAGATACACAGAGAGAGAGAGAGAGAGAGAGAGAGATATACACACAGAGAGAGAGAGAGATACACAGAGAGAGAGAGAGACACACACAGAAAGAGATACAGAGAGAGAGAGATACACAGAGAGAGAGAGAGACACACACAGAAAGAGATACAGAGAGAGAGAGATACACAGAAAGAGATTTAGCAAGAGAGAGAGAGAGATACACAAAGGAAGATACGGAGAGAGAGAGATACAGAGATACAGAGAGAGAGATACAGAAAGAGAGAGATAAAGAGAGAGAGAGAGATACACAGAAATAGATTTATAGAGAGAGAGAGATATACAGAGGAAGATAGAGAGGGAGAGATACAGAGAGAGAGAGAGATACAGAAAGAGACAGAGAGAGAGAGAGACACACAGAAAGAGATAGGTTTAGCTGTGCGAGATCTAAGAGTACGTCTAACTGCACATGTGAACTTTTTCCAACGATAGCGTTTTGTCAGTTCTAGCTCCTCAAGAGATGCTTTCTTCATTGCAGTTGAACAAGAGTAAAAACAATGGCAGATCTGGAAAGAAGTCCTCAACCCGTGGCCTGCGGACATTTTTCGTAGCATCTAGAAAATCATTCATTTGTCCCAAGCTGTGCAGCTTCTCCCTACTTATCGGTCCTGAGTCCCGTGAGTCTGAAACTTCATCAAGAAAGTCCTCCATATCAGCATAATCCTCATCAGAGTCATCTACAGTCTGGCTTTCACCAAACACGCTATACCCATCCTGAGCCTCATCCACAGCCCCAATGACCTGCTCCCCCATCTCTGTATTGACACCACTGTGAATGGCAGGAGCACTGCCTCCACTGTCACCAGCACCATCAGATCCGTCCTGACCGGTTTGACTAGCCTCCAAAACCTCAGACGGGTTCCGTTCCTCTGGAGGATTGCTGGTAACCTCAGCCGTTAACACCCTGCTCCCAGCGGGCAGCTATGTCCAACATGCCCATGTTCACCAGATGAAAAACTGCATTGTCTCAGAGCTAATGAGAATGACCTACTCTTTCCCATTGACCTTCAGCTTAACAGAAACGTCGACAGGGTCAAACTGGGGGTTTAAAATCATCTGACGTTGGAAAGACACAACATGCATCATTCTCAGCGGAGCTGTCGCTTTACGGTACCTGGCAAAAAACTGCAGTTAGCATTTTGTTCTTAATAAAGGGGGACATGCATTAGACACTAGAACTTTCTTTGAGGGACTAGACAGGGGCAACATGGAGAGAAACACATTGTTAATTGCTAACCCTGATTCAATCAGCTCCTCAACCAGAAGCGTGTCTGAGAGAAACACAACCACGGCTTTGTTCATTCGTGATGCAGATTTAATGTCTGAAACACCAACCTTATCACCAATGGCCACCAAACAATCCTCCAGAGTCGTGGCAGGGTCAGGAAAACACTTACAGCCATGGCTGAGGGTGAGGTTGGACAGATCTCCACCATAATAAAGGGTGTTCGCTGACCCTTGGCACCACAAGCCACGGATCTAACCACCTACAGAAAACTGATAAAATCAAAAAAAAAAAAAAAACTGAGATGGCGGGGTGTGAAGAAAACCCACAATCCCACACAGGGACAGACAGAGAGAGAGAGAGAGAGAGAGAGACAGAGAGAGAGAGAGAGAGAGACAGAGAGAGAGAGAGAGAGACAGAGAGACAGAGAGACAGAGAGAGAGAGACAGAGAGAGAGACAGAGAGACAGAGAGTGAGAGAGACAGAGAGAGAGAGACAGAGAGAGACAGAGAGACAGAGAGAGAGAGACAGAGAGAGAGACAGAGAGACAGAGAGAGAGACAGACAGAGAGAGAGAGAGAGAGAGATACACAAAGTGCTTTGAGTGTGTTCTAGATGCTTGAGTGTGTTCACAATGACAAAGTCTTATTTAAACATTTCACTGTAATCTTCATATGACAAATGATATCTTTATGCATATGAAACTATGTAAAAAAATGTGAAGGAGTAATATTTTACAGAGCTCATCACTTCTAATAATGAAGCCCAAGGCCACAGCCTCTATAACGAGATCCCTAGTAGGAATTCAGTGCAAACTGACACTGTCGTTCGCCCAGCATTTAAGGCTGGCATGCACAGAGCCCTACAAGTTTAACATGCTGTTCCTTTTATTGCTTAACTTTTAAGGGCCGTTCAATAAAGGAAAAGTACAAGACTCTCTTCCATCTCCAAGGACATGACTGAAAGAACTTTTCATCAGTTGAGGCTGTGCTCCGAGTGTATTAGATTGCACTGTCCCCAGGACACAAAAGAAAACAAAGCTAAAGTCTTGGACTGATGGAAATATATATCTGTTGCCAGATGTTTACTGTCCAATTGTGAGCCTTTTTCATTTTAAGCCGATAATACTGTAAATGATGGTCCTCAGAGGTGAAAAATGTCAAAAAACCCAAAATCAGAGCCTTTGTCGTCATCATCCTGCTCTCCAGAGGACGATGCAGGTTGACACCATCATGCTCTTTCTTGTGGACTCTCCTGTACCATCTGACCAAAAGGCCACAGTCCAGGCGCTCTCTTTGACGATATAACTCAAAACAGAAAATCTAAGGTGTTACTAACATTTATGGGCGTGTCCATTTTGCTATTTTGACGGGGGGTGGGGGGGGGGGAGAAGAGACTTTGCACAAGGTGCAAAAAAGTTATCCTAAGGTAAGGTATCTTCTCTTAATTTTTCAGATGTAAACCAGATCCGCTTTCGGAAACGAAATGGACCTGCTGCTCGTGCACGAGGTGAAAGCGTGAGAGCGCATCATTTACGGGAGCAGCTCTGTTCCACCGGAGCCTTTCAGTGTCATTAGTGCACTTTCAGCGTGAACCTGTGTCTGTAACGAGCGTCGTGCACCTGCACGTCACTAAAACTCGCCGATCACATACGGTTTAATGATGCCCCGCCCACTTTAGACGCCGATTTTTGGCCAAAAGCACAACGTAATTACACTAACTTAAAATAGCATCGCTCTGGCCGCCCTGCCTCGCCTCATTTAAAAAGCACCACTCCTACGAGCGAAAAAAGCACAAAAAAATCATAATCAATATTTTCAAAAAAGGTGCACGTGGCATGAAAATGTAGAAACTAGCAAAATCACTTTGTCTACACTTTCAGCTGGTGCTAAATAGGGCCCTGCAACTATATGACAGAAATGGTGGTAACCAGCACTGGGGAATCTTCCTTTATCATCACCCTCCACACATTGGACTACCAGTACACAACCACAGCATACACCAGAAGTCCTCTGATGACCCCTCCCTTGTAGAGATGAGTCCGAGTACATGGTACTGGTGGAGGACTTTTAAGCAGCCAACAAAAGCCATTTTTGTTGGGAGCCCTTCACCCTCCAGCCGCTCAGCTTTTTATAGTTTTATCCCTACTTTCAGCGGTTCATTGATTTCACGGTTTTTGTGTTTAAAATAGTGGCACGGTTCGTGGTGGATGAGCTCCAGTAGTGTTAATGTTTGTAACCATGGTTACCGCTCCAAAAAATGCATTTGTGAGACAAGCAATTTGACGTGAAAAGCTCTTCAGTCACCAGCTCATTCCATCGAGTTGTTCTAGGAGGTGCCATTGGCGAGCTTCTCTGCTGAACGGCATTAGGCCTTTAGAGCGACTCCTCCCAAAGTGCTACTTTAACCGCAGACTGAGCGACGACAGGACCGAATTCTCCATCCGAACAATTGTATGTTTGAACGTTGATGCTGGATTGACTTAGACACGGAAGCTGTGAAGTGTCCCATTCAGCCAAATGGGGGTGGGGGCGAGGCTAATTTGCAATAAGACAGACATCCTGAGGGCAGACATCATGAGTCTAAATAAGATTAGCAAACAAAAGCCATCGTTGCCTGGCCCGTTTCGTACAACGCCGCAAGGAGCCGCGGCCTACTCAGTGCACAGGGGCAATGAAACAAAAAATGAAGCCCAGGAGAGTCAACAGTTATATCCAGTGTTGGAAATGGGTTCTTAGTAAGAGACTGAACTGTGCAGTTTTTCCATCCACTGGTGTAAGTGCAACAGAATCAAAAATATAATTAGATATTATATTATATTATAAATAGATGTTACATAATAACATATATATTAACACAACTGAATTTAATAAGTCACTTTACAATTTAACAATTGCATAGTGCATGACAAGACTGGTGACCATGAAATTAAATGATATGTTTAATTAATTAGTTGTAATTTCAATAATTTCTTTCCATAAATAAATAATTTAAAATAAATTTTATATATATATATATATATACACATGTTGGAAATTATATATATTAAACAATTATATATATTTTATATATATAATTATCTATTTTATGTACATTATAATATATATTATATATTTACCCTTTAACTATTTTTTACTTTACCTTAATGACTTTATTTTTCTACATATTTTTTTTTCCATCACTTAAATTCAAACTCAAATGTGTTTATTCATTTTCTTTTTACTTTTATAAAGTAAATGCACTTTTTTTTACTTTATGTTCTTTATTTTTTTATTATTATTCTTAATGCAATTTTACTTTTATCGCTGAAGTTCCTCTTTGGATTCAATGCCAGTTTAAATTTTTGGTAAAATTTCATCAGAACAGGTTTAGTCCCTTTATGCACTGCGAGTGCTCGGCTGTGCTGCGAACGTGTGTTTCAGTGAAAACGTGTTCTGCGGTGCAACCGAAGCTGCTTCTCCCCGACATGTGTGAGGCAGGCCTCACAGGTTTTGGCCAAACGTCAGACTTTTTTTATGTCAAAATCGGAGCGACGCTGCGCTGAGAACAAATGGGCTTCATCAAGCTCACGGGAAGAGGACGGGGAAGCCTAAGGACGAAGATACGAAGGCAAAGCCTCCAACCACCGTGACCTTGTAATAGAAAAGCCTGTCAGCTAGAAAGTCCTTTCACTGTTCCTGCCTAATACCCCCCCCCCCCCGCCATTCCCATGTGGGCCGCGTTTAAGGGGCATCAATGTGCCTGAATGCCGTATTTTGGGAAATCTGGCTTGATCCCGTAAGGATGTGTTTCGTATTAGCCCTCCATCCCCACTGCTCTTGCAGAATAGCTTCGGCCTGATGTCACACACAGACCCTAAAAGTGCTAATATTTGCCAAATGTGCTCCACTAAACAACTGGCATCCAGTTTCATGCCCACTGCAAGTGATGTTTCTCCCCACACATGACAATAAAAGCACCATTATTTATCGACAATAGTCAGAGTACCCAATCAGATACACACCGATCAGCCATAACATTAACACCACTGACAGGTGAAGCGAATAACATTGACTAGTTTCATTTCATTACAATGGCACCTGTCGGGGTGGGGGGGTGGGACATATTAGGCAGCAAGTGACCAGTCAGTTCTCGAAGCTGATGTGCTGGAAGCAGGAGCATAAGGATATCAGGGTCTTATTGTGACGTTCTAGAAAGTCAGAGTATCTCCAAAAAGGCAGGTCTTGTGGAGCATTCCAGGTGTGCAGCGCCGGCTCGTGGCATAGGTGACATAGGCAGTTGCCTAGGATGCAAAATACTTGGGGGGGTTGGGGGGCTGAAAAGCTTGTCTAAGGCTCCAGCATTGTCAGGGCCGGCCCTGCGGGTGTGCAGGCGTTAGTACCTGCCAAGAGTGATCCGAGGAAGGACAACTGGGTCACGGGCACCCGAGGCTCACTGGCGCACATAGGGAGTGAAGACTAAGGAGAGCGAACATGGGAACACTGACTCTGATGGAAAGAGGTCAGAACACCAACCAGAGTCAGAGCTGCTTCAGCGGCTTCTCAATACAAGCCAGGTGGTCCTAATGTTATGGCCGATCAGTGTACGTCCTGCTGGGTTGGGTGGACAGAGTAAAAAAAAAAAACAACACCCTCGTCTTGCTTTTGCCACACAATTCCTGCCTCAGAGAAGCCCGCGTGGGTGCAGCGCAACGTCGCGCGGCGTCCACAGCGAGTCGGAGCGGACCCCCCAACCCCCGCCCCCCCCCCCCGTTTCGTGAAATTCCACTTTTAAAAAAGACTCCTCTGATCCTCAACGAGAACCATGTGGGCCTGTGCGGCCGGACACCTGCATTTGATTCCCTGCTCGAACAGAAACACGCTGCGCTGTTCCTCTGCGCTTCTGGAGGCTGGAGAAACTCGACGTAAATAAATAAATAAACCCATAAATGCACATTTCGCTGCTCCGTCACGGACGTCCAGCACAAAAACACAGTCCAGTGCTTTAATTCTGATAAAACAGACGGTCAGGAGGGGCTTCCCATCCGTTTTCCAAGCCGCTCCTTCCATTTCGGGTCAGGGGGAAGCAGGAGCCGGTCCCAGCTGACTGCGGGCCTAAGGCGGGGTTCACCCAGGACTGGAGGCCCCAACCCATCACAGGGCAACACAGAGACAGACAACCATTCATACACACACTCTCACACTTACAGGCAGGTCACGGCATCCGATCAACCTGCTGCAGCCTTTGGACTGTGGGAGGAAACCAGAGAACCCGGAGGAAGCCCACGCCGACGCGGGGAGAGCTCGCAAGAAAGGCACCCGTGGCCGAACCCAGGACCTTGTTGCGGTGAGCGCTAACCACTGCACCACCGTGCCGCCCAGGCTTTTATTACAAATCCTTGATTAACTGCTCACGTTTGAAATTATTTCATTTTTCCCGTTATTTCCCTGGTTCATTTTAATGACCAAGTTCAAACTCGCGAAACGAACATAAGGTCAAAGTTTTTACAGCAGTTTCTACTGGGAAACGGTCCAATTACAGTGACCAACCTTGACCTGGTACAACGGTAAGAGGTTACAATAAATAAATCCATCATAAATAAAACGTCTAGGTCCAAAAACCAAAATATACATTGGTATATAATGACATACACCTTGATCAGCCATAATATTAACACCACTGACGGGTGACGTGAACATTGACTCTCTAGTTATTTCATTATTGCGATATATGAAGCAGCGAGTGACCAGTCAGTTCTTAAAGTCAGTGTGCTGGAAGCAGGAGCGTAAGGATGTGAGGCACTTTGACAAGGGCCTTACTGTGATGTTCTAGACGACCGAGGTCTTGTGGAGCGTTCCAGGTGTGCAGTAGTTAGTACCTACCAAAAGCGATGGTGAATCGGGCACCAGGGTCACGGGCACCACTGATGCATATGGGAAATGAAGGCTCTGACAGAAAGGGGTCAGAACCCAGTGCACCATAGTCCGAGATGTTTCAGCAGCGTAAGGGGGACACACTCGGTATCAGGCAGGTGGTCTTAATGTTATGGCTGATTGGTGTAGTTGCCATTGGGCAAACAGGCCTAGGCTGCAGAAATAGGCCCACATTTGGCCTATAAGAGGCATGATCACTGAGTTTCGGACGGCGTTGCTCAGAAGTGTTAGAGCGGTGTATATATAGCCCATAATGCACCTGGAAAGTAATGGTTAAGTGATTAAATGTCATAAAAAAAGGATAAAATATGATTCTAATTCAAATCCAAGGATACGATTAGTGAATGAAGCCCATTATTATTTTTAACAGCTTATAAAATATAATATTTCTGGTATTTATCGAACAAACATCCTAAGCGTAATTATTACGGCAAGTCATATAGCAGGGCTAACGTTACGGAGTGCTTGATTAAGTCAAGGGTTACTGTATAACGCAAGTCTTTGTGCCAAAAAAACAGCTGTTTACTCTAAAATATGCATTTAAATATTCATAACCAAATTCGAAGCTGTGAACCTAATACAGAGGCATGAGCTACGGCGCTACGTACTCCAGCAATACATGTTGCAAGCCGATTTAACATTTTAGCAAATGGACTTTTAAGAGTCCCACGAGATGTTGAGCTGCGTAGGATGCATGAGCATGTTGGTAAAACCTTGTATCTCCGTTCTGACATTTATTTTATTCAAAAATACCAGTTGCTCTTTACACTGCATGGACATTTTCTAAACTGGAACAAAAGCTTGCCACATTTGCTTAGGCAAACAACCCAAAATGTTATGGGCATCACCATGGGAGCTTGCAACATGGCTATTTGACTATTGCTACGCTACAAAGTCTGTAACCGGCTGAATTCATGCAGCGCTCCAGAGGATGCTGGCGCCACTTCCGACATCGCTGGCAATCTGGTTGAGGCGACCACGCACACAGTCCACTGTGGCGAACACTTCAGTGCCGTTATGCACTGGGAATGACGCCCGTAGCCCTACAGTGGCCCACTGACTCCCCTCCGGCATCTGACCTCCAACCTGCTGGGCCAGGACTGTGGGCCGCGCTCCCGGCTGCCTGGCTTGCCTGAGCAAGCGGAGCGTCATCGTACTGCAAGAGTGGATCAGTCTCAGGTCAAGTGACATGCTAGCAGTCCCTGCTTCGTGGAAGATGAAGTTTCGATGCGGGTGCTGGTGCCCTGTACCGGCTAGCTCTACTTGCGGCACCGATGGAGATGTCTGGCGGAAGGGCAGGGCCTTATTCCGCACCGCACCAAAGGGCAGACCCTTGCCGGAGACGGCGGCCGAAATAGAGGAGGACGCGGCGGAAGGGATCCACAGAAGACTCAGCATGCTAATGCCAGAGTCGTCGCCAAAGTAGCGTACGTTGCACTGGGCTGGCGCCAGGATTTCAAAGCTGAGCGCGTCCCCGGCGTCCACCGTCGCAGCGGCGGACAGGGATATGGATGTGTCCCGGTAATGTACGCCCGGCTTGAACGCGCGGGTCAGCTCGGCACTGCTCCCGTTGTGGTTGACGTACGCCAGCAGGTAGAAGCCCTCGGACACACAGGCCTGACCCATGGAGTAAAGCGCATGCTGCAGGACGAATTTCACCGTGCCTCGCTCCATAAAGCGCACCCCGCGACTGTCGTGGGTCAGACTCGCTATGTAGGGATCGGAGACGGCGGAGGTGCGGAAGGCGGGCCGGTAGTTGGTGTGGAAGTGCGCCGAGGCCACGGCCTGGGCGGTCATAGCGACGGCCCCCGTGTCGTGCGAGAGCCAGAGCAGGCTGAATGGCGAAACGAGGCTGGACTCCAGGCGGACTCTCTCGTCGTCAGGGCTGCAGTGATGGCTGGCACTCTTCAGGAACAGGGACAGCACGTGGCCTGGCCCCACCGCGGACGCCCCGCTCACGCTGACGCTCTGGAGGGACTTCCCGTCTCTCTGTTCTACGCGCACGCCGCTCAGGTCCCGACCGCCTTCCTCGCTCGCGTTCACCCTCAAGCACGCCTGCACAAAGCTCCGACAGCTGTGTCTCAGCGCCAGGTTATGGTCGACCCAGACAAGGCCATGCTGATGGAAGACCAACTGGCCAGTGGCGCTGGAAACCAGGCTCTCGTCGCTGTTGCCCTGGACGTGAAGCTCCATGTCGGGGAACTCGCTGCCTCGAGCCAAGGTAACGTCACCAGACCAGGAGATGGACAGTCCGGTCTCTGAGAGGCCTGCACACGCGGTGTCGCTCGTGGCTGTGCAAGGAGACGCCACACTCTGGGAATCGCACTCGGAGCACGCCTGGCACTCTCGCAGCTCCGAACTGTAGAAGTAACCATGGCCACACGTGCCGTCCTCTGCCTCGTTCACGGACATCCCTGTGCACCTGAACCCACCTGTTACGAGAGGAGACGCGACACTGTATTCCCCTGGAAGAGGCATCAAGGTTCTACCAATGGATGCTCGACTCACCTGGGGTGTTAAGGCACTGGTTCTTCGCTCCGCATAAGTGTTGTATCTCCAAGCATTCGTCTCGGTCCTGTGAGATACCAGACGTTAGAGAAGGGTCACACATTTCTGCGAAGAAAAGCCCACCTTGGGCTCATTGACATCACTTGACATATCGCCGAAATCTCAGACGTTCAGTCAAGGCCTTAAACATGTGATCGAACCTTTCGATTCTTTGTCTGCGGCGAGTGGAAATACTGTACCTGACATATCCTGTCGGCGTGGACGGAGCACTGGGACACCAGGAAGAATCCGGGAGGACAAACGGTGCATTTCTCACAGCGAGGCCAGTCCCCGGTGAAATCGCAGTATTCCTCAGACCGACAGGAGCTACAACCCGGCAGGGGTCTTCCCACCTCCATCACCCTCGCGTCCATGTCCACCTTGTCCATGGTGTACGCCTCCCGTTCACGGCCTCTCATCTGGGGCCCGAGTTTTTCCAGGTGTCCCTCCAGATCTGTGTGCATTTGCTGAAAGGACGTGTGCCCGACACTGTCCAGGAGCACGTTGTACTGGGCCTTGACTTGCTCCATCTGCTCAAACATCCGCCGCTGCTGCTCGAGGATTTCCCTTTGCTGGGCCACCAGTGTGCTCTGCTGTTCCGTCAGCCTGCTCTGCAGCCGCCTGACCTCAGACTGATGGCCCTGGAGCTCCTCCACCAGCTTCTCTTGACCTTGGGCCAAGCGCAGCTGTAGCACCAGGGCACCCTCAGACGGGACCTCGTTAGAGCCTGGAGAGTGGTTGCATGTGCGAGACAGTAGTTACCACTGGAGTGGAGATGAAGGACACTGCTTATGTATTTATTGTGCGTAGCATTGCGCTAGTTCGCGTCAGTGGCTCAGTCTTAGGTCTTAGAACAAATCGGGAAAATGAACCGAGCCAGAATTGATGAACCAACAGTGAGAGCCAATAGGTTGTCATGACACCAGAATTTTGTAGTAGGTTAAAAACCAAAAATAAATAAATAAATAAAACAAATTATTGGATAAAAAAAAAATATGATGATAAGTTACACAGAAAAAATATGATGTACATCATATTTTTATAATGAATATTAATATTTAAATTTCTGTATATGTATATAAATTGGAGGCGACTAAATTGCGCAGAAAAACCTGAAAATATCATATATTTTTATATAAAATGTTCAAATTCGGCTCAGTTTAGTCACCTCCAACCACTAGCTCGGACTCCCCCCAGTCGCACAACGCCACCATCACCGGAAGGTCCCCCTCATTCGAACCGATGTTCACTCTAGTGTTGTGTCTCACTGTATCTGCCCTTTCTTTCTTCGTTGCTTTTCTCCATTTATGTCTTTCTTCTGTCACTGAAAGCTGCTGGAGGTAGTTTCTCTGCCATTGGACAATTAGCCCAGTAGCGTTAGCCAGACTAGCCTTGTAGACGACTCTGGGGGTCATTGTGCACAAAGGCCGGTGGGTAGGTAATACATTTTCTTTCCAAGCTTTAAGGCTGATGTATGTAACCGAGCAACATTCATAAAGCAGTCTGAAACCAATGGATGGGCCTAAGTTCCTCTAGGCTCAGATGATCACTGATCAGCCAAAACATTAAGACCACCTGCCTAATACTGGGTGCGACCCTCCTGCTGACCCCTTTCTATCAGAGTCAGCGTCACTGCAGTAGCTCTTCCGCGGCATCAGACCTGACGGGATCAGTGAGCCTCGGGTGCCCATGACCCTGTGGTCAATTCGCCAGTCGTCCTACCTTGGTTCACTTTTGGTAAGTACTAACTACTGCACACCTGGAACACTCCACAAGACCTGCCGTTCTATCACAATAAGATCCTTACCCTCCTGCTCTGCCGTCCTCTTGCACATCAACTTCAAGAACTGACTGTTCACTCACTACCTAATATGCACCTATACAATATATGATATACACATCACTGACAGGTGCCACTGAAATGAAAAAACTAGAGTCAATGTTCTTCACTTCGGTAGTCTTAATGTTATGGCTGATCAGTGCATGTAAACATGGTGTTTTTTTGTGGCCATATTTGCTTACACAGTATGTTCCTAGTTTGCGGTAGCTTCGAACATCATTACGTCTGAGCATCGAACACTGTGATTCTCATCAGTAAAAAAAATAAATACAGTCATGTGAAAAAAATAGGACGCCCCGTTAAACAGTTTCGTTCTTTCTTATGAAAGATCAACATTTCAATATTTTCGCTCACATTGTGTCTGTAGTTAACGGTGACTTTTGTTGTTCATTTTGTTTATTAAATAAGTGTATATAGCTTGAGAAAATGTGTAATTGTTTACTCTTTAGTGCTCTGGTCAGTTATCCGGCCGAGCCCATTTCGAGTCCCTATAGCTTAATGCACTGAGCCGAACCTGACTGTTCCACCTCAGACGCTTGGTGTAGACCAGGTATGGTGAAAAGTCCACTGGATTTCACTGCGTCTCTAATCGGCACACGCTGCATTTTAACGAGCTTCCTCACCAGGTGCGGGCTTGAGGGCGTTTTGGGGATTTGTCGGCGGTGTTTTAAGAGAATCGAAGAATTGTATTTAATCTTTACTGACTTGACTGCCATTATTTACCCAAATGAACACAAAACGCAAATAAAAATATTGGTGTAGCAATTAAAGGGCTAATATGTTGGTATTTCTTAATAAAGAACTAAATATTGTATGGGGCGTCTTTACTTTTTCACACGACTGTATAACGACGCATTGGCGCATATTACACACTGTACTTAAAGTCTGGGCCACTTCAGGCCACCCTTCAGGGATATAAAACCCCCTGGGGACTTGTCAACCGGTACAAAGTGACCACCACAAACACACCACGGCCTTCTCACCTGGCTTGACATCACAGGTGAGCTGGATGCCGAACGGAGAACCCTCCCTCTCTGGCAAATCCCGCAGCACATGCTCTGCTTCTTCCTGCGTTTTCACCATCCTCACTTGGCCGCTGCCGCCCCCGTTCACCCCTGTGGGGCAACCGTCCCCAGGGCAGGCGCCCTGCCTGGGCTTGACCCTTGTACCAAGAGGGGGCAGCCTGCACTCGATGCCCTTGCATCTCTCCGTGGCATTAGGAGGCGAGTGGCAGCCCCGGCCCGTGCACCGCGGAACATACACCTCTGCCGTCAGTGTCCTTGGGTTTTCCCGCAGGCTTCCATGATGAGGACGGATGATGGTGTACGGTACGACGGGACGGCCCAGGCACGGCGGGTCCCTGCAGCTGCCGGACGCCATTCCCACAATTTCTGCCATGTACATGAGGAAAAAAAGCAACGGGGCCTCCATCTGGACCTTAAGAAGCGGGAAAAGCGTTCTTACCAAAATTGAACGGGATATAACGAAGAAACAAACACTTTACATCGCCCCTGTGTGTCCGAGGATACGACGCGAGCCTCAGTCCTGACTGCTCTTATGCTTCCTGTAGTAAAGTCCATGTGCCACTGGCTTAATTGGCAACAGGTTTTTGGTTTTTCCTCAAGCGTCTGCTAGTGTTAACCCGTGGCTTTCCCCAGATCCCTACGTCTCCGTGTGGTAGAGATCCCTTGTAGACGTAAAAAGAAGAGGAACTGTGACTGTAGGTTCAAAAAACCCACCTCCTGTCATGAGTCATGCCATGGCTAATGCTAAAGCCCTTCACCAGGTGTGTGAGAGTAGGAGAACCATGAAAGTCTAGTGCAGGACAGGTGCGGAGTTGTCTTTAAAACGATGGCCCAAGTTCAGTCAATGCCATTCGTTTGCAGTAGCCAAGACAGGACGGTTTGTCTGCTGTGCACTGAAGTGTTTCCCAGTCCTGGTCCAATGACTCTGCAGCTCCTGTTAGTGTTGATCTGCTCTAACTCACCTCATGTAGGGTCAGATTGCAGCCTCCTTTCCCATGTAAATCCACTGACCCAAACGGCCCAGCCTGCATGGGCTCTGTGGGTTAAGGGTCGCACCGTGGCATCACTACAGGGCACAATTTTTTCATGCAGACATGAGAGGAAGTTGCCTTCCCACATGCTTTGTACTTGTAGGGTTTATTATATAGGGAGTTACCGTCAAGCTTCATCAGTACCAGGCTTTGCAAGATAAAGCTTTGTGACCGCAGGGTCGTCGGATCAATTCCCGGAACCCAAGTACCCTTAAGCAAGACACCTAACCCCCACTGAGTGGCTGTGTGGCTGCCCACTGCTCCGTGTGTGCTAGTGCTCACTATGCTATTGGGAAAAACGCAGAGATTAATAAATATTTACATGAATTTTTTTTTTTTTATTATGTATATTGACATAATTACCCTGATTTTATTGTAGTCAAATCATACCATCTCCATCTTATACACAGGCATGCATACATTTAGAAATCAGTCCCCAAATATAACTGTAGCACAGCTTCATTGCCCCCTTGTGGCCATAATGTGTTACAGCAAGTCTACACCCTTGAATTATCTCCTGTATAAAGACTCCTGTACTCACCACTACATGCTGCTGGTGCAGACTTGTGTCCAAGTACCGCTGCTCAACGCCTTAGCTCCGTTTCCATCACTGCAGTCCACACTTCAAGGCTAATATGACCTGCAGGAACAGTGAGATCAAGCCTAAAGGCCTCAAGTTTTTTTCTCTCCAGCTGGTTTTTCCAGAAAGCCAGGCCTGCAGTTGCACTCAGGACCGAGCCGGCGACCGGCATTGCCCGCGGTGGTGAGGCGTCGCCTACTGACAAAGCATTTGCATTTGCATCATTAGAGAAAAGGTCATAAAAATGTTTTTTGGTTGTTTTTATAGGTAAAACCTCTCAATTTCACGCTAAACATAGCAGAGAGATGTAAACTTTTGACAAATTATTTTAAGGAAAACCATGTGTTACATTGAACTAAAGTATGTCTCCACTATATATATATATATATGTATGTATTCCCCAGTTTTTGGCGAATTTAGTCATCTCCACTTCCACCAACTAGCTAGGACTCCCCCATCACACCATACCACCAGTACTGGGAGGGTGAAGGCGATCCCTGGGCTTCTTCTTCTTTCGAGTCACAGATACAGTCCCTCCAGCGTGTCCTGGGTCGCTGATGCGACGTCATCCATTCCTGTTTGTAAGCGTCGAAAAAACTAGTAGGACAATGCTAACCAATTACGTCAGCTAGCAGACGACCACACTGGCTAGCGTCATGCTAAATGATGGGGGGGGGGCTTCTACCAAGCTAAAGTGGGCAGTGGAGGCCTAATGGTTACGACACTGCCTTTGGAACCTGAAGGGCACAGGTTCGAGTCCCCGGCCCGGGCACCACTGAGGTTCCCTTGAGCAAGGTACCGTCCCGCTACACTGCTCCCCGTGTGCACGTGTGATGGGTTAAATGCAGAGGCCTCATTTCGTTGTGTGGTGCTTGAGTGTGTTCACAATGACAAATAGTCACTTGCACTAAAGGGAGGCTAATCGTGCCCTTGGAGAGCTGTGGCTCCACCAAGGTTTGAATTTGCGACCTCACGAGGACTGTCAACATTACCATGTCAACGTCTCTGTAGTGTGGCAGGCGGCCCATCACCCATGTGAGCAGGAGACCTGTGGTCAGAAAGTGAGGAGTGTTTGAGTTTTATTAACCCATGAGGCTAAAGTGGACAGTGAGTGGACGTATGGGGAAGGGGATTCTAGACGGTGACTTGATTGGTCAGTATGAAACAGAAGGCGTCGGCAGCACCGATGTACAGGACAGTGCTTTATTATAAAAAGACTGTACATGAATTGAGAAAACAGATTATTTACAGGATGATGAGAGAGAGAGAGAGAGAGAGAGAGAGAGAGAGAGAGAGAGAGATAGATAAGGTCATTGCAGAGCACCCCAGGAAGTACATTTCGACTGCACGGCTCAGGACGAGGCCTCGCAACGATCAACATTATCTGGTCATGGTTCGGTCAGTGAGGTACATTCTCACGTACGTTTCATTTTAAATAAATAAATACGAGCAAAATAAAAGTCCTAGAAGAAGGCTAGTCGGCCTTCGACGGCAGGCGAGACCCACGGAGATGCCTCGGCACTCTGCATCAGTACGGCGGCGAGGAAATCCGTCCCGAATGGCTGCGAAGTGGCCACCGCATGTTTAGAAGTGTAGAGATACACCTTCGAGTTGCCCCCATGCTGCTGTGCCAGCCCACATTCACCATGTGCTACGCATCCTCAGCCCCAGAGGTGGCTTAGGACCGGAGAAGAGGAAGCGCCCTCATCAGCCATAACATTAACACCACGGACAGGTGAAGTGAATAACGTTGACTAGTTATTTCATGTCAGTGGCACCTGAGGTGTATCTGGACACTTTTGTACATATAGTGTAAATTAAAGTGACTGAAAATGAGTAAAACCACCCAACATGACAAAAAAAAAAAGATTTCAACGAATAAAATGGCCCCATTATGTGGAACCATGTGGAACACAGCGCTCACCCATTCAACAGTGTCATCGTCTGATGCTAACATAGCATTAAAGGGGCATTCCGGCCTAAAACTAGCATTTCATGTGTTGTCTGTTGCGTTACGTGGTGTTCCACAGTGCATCCCACAGCCTGACAGAGTTCACAATGTTCTGTGTGTTGGTTGACTACAATACCCAGCATGCACTGCACAAATACTCCGCCACAGCCAATGGGGGCCACCCGGCGATGAGGAACTCCTGCTAGCGTAGCCACGGAGGCCAATAAATACAGAAACAATACGGCCAGCTGCGCTAACAGCCCGGCCCCGAAGTTCCTCCCTCCTTCCAGGCGCATCATCAGAAGGGGGGTCGCAGCGGCACCCCTGTACAAGGTGAGCGGGCCTGTAAACCGTTGCGTTTGTACATCTGGGTTGGAGTGCCCCTTTAAGCTACACGAACAAGAAGAGAAGTTTCCAGGTAAAACGTCCTCCTTCCTCTGCCCTGGCCGGGCCAAAGCGACGAAGGCGGAGTCAAAATACAGTGTAGGCAAAGACTGAAGGCAAAAACGGGAAAAGTTTGTTCTTTTTTTTTTGTTTTTTTTGCCCCAGGCATGAATCACATTTCAGAAACAACATTCAAAAAACACGTCTTCCCCGACACGAGGGAAGAGTTTGGCAGTAAGTCACGGTAAACAAAACAAAACAAAAAAAAAAAAGGATTTTTTTTTTTTTTTTTGTACAAAGAGCACTTTTGATTAAAAAAAAGCCGGAGGCGACAAGTTGGCATACTGCAAAGACTGACCTCGCTACACTGACGACACTCACACACACACACACACACACACACGCACGCACGCACGCACGCACGCACCCCAACGCACACACACCAGTAACGATCTACAGGCAGCTCCGTACAGCACCGTATGTACAAAATATCTATAGAACAAAAAGACCTAGCTAGGAAGAAGCGACGAGTTGCTGCTGTCCGTTCCGCGTTCGCCCTCGCCGTCGGCGTTAGGGCGGAAAGAAACATTCGGCCATATCCTAATGCACTTCGTGCGGTCTGTGTGTGGCGCTCGGGCAGCGTTAGTCGGCGTAGTGCATGATGGACTCCACGTAGTTGCCGGGGAACAGGCCGGTGACGCCGTTGCACACGCCCTCGAACCAGCCGTCGTCGTTTTTCTTGATGATGTAGATGATGGCGCCCTCCATGAAGGAGAGCTCGTCGTCCTTGTCCTTGGTGTAGTCGTAGATGGCCACCACTGAAAGACAGAAGAATCTGCGCGTCATCCGGCGGAGCCTCCACGCCAACATTTACGCCACCGACGCATGACGTGAATAACACGGACTCTCTGTCACTACAGTGGCACCTGTTTGGGGGGGAGGGGGGGGGGCTATATTGGGAACAGTCAGTTCCTGAAGTCGCTCGAGGAGTGTAAGGGTCTAAGGGCCTTATTGTGATGTTCTAGAAGACTCTTCTAGGTGTGCAGTAGTTCGTACCTACCAAATGTGATCCAACTGGTGAATCGGGCCGCAGGGTCATGGGCACCCGAGGCTCACTGATGCACATGGTCGGATGCCGCTGTGGTTTAAAAAGCGAATGCTGACTGACAGAAAGGGGTCAGCAGCAATTTTAGGCAGGTGGTACTAATGTTATGGCTGATCAGTGTAAGTGAGAACCGAGCCAATGCTGCATTTCTATTGGTCGGTCAGTAAAGGGTGGGAATCTCGATATTTGGGCCATGGTGCCATGTTATTGCAGGTTTTTTTGACTTGAAAGCAGATGGCGCGTTAGGTTCACATGCACGTTTCTCACCGCACCAGCGAGTGTGCGGTTGCCAGACGTTGGCGAGTACAGAGTGAAATTTAAAAACAAGGCTTTATGTGAGCACACACCCTTTTCTATGTAGGACTTGGGGGCCCACTGAGGGTCTCCGTCGGCGTAAGGGTCGTTATACTGCACCAGAGCGGCGTCTTCTTCCTCGTAGTCCACCGGAGGAGGGGGAGGGGGCGGGGCCGCTTCCTCGAACAGGGGCGTGTCCTCTGGGAGTGGGGGCGGGGGAGGGGAGGGGCTGTCCGATACTAAAAAAAAAAAAAAGAAAAGAGGACAGAGAGACAGAGACAGAGAGAGAGAGAGAGAGAGAGAGAGAGAGAGAGAGAGT
>JBBPDA010132114.1:0-11844 GCA_037974385.1 Arnoldichthys spilopterus
AAAAAAATATTTAAATGATTTTAGCAAATGGCTGCAATATGACAAAGAGTGAAAAATTGAAGGGGGTCTGAATACTTTTCAAACTCACTGTATGTTGTTTGAGTTGTTAATTTATGGAATTTTGGAACTATGGAATTATGGAGCAGCAGATACTGAATAATTTATAGTAGATACTGAATAATTTATAGTAGATACAGGATAATGTGTAGTAGATACTGAATAATGTATAGTAGATACTGAATAATGTATAGTAGATACTGACAATTTATAGTAGATACTGAATAATGTATAGTAGATACTGAATCATTTATAGAAATTACTGCATAATTTATAGTAGATGCTGAATAATGTATTGTAGACACTGAATAATTTATAGTAAATACTGAATAATTTATAGTAGATACTGAATAATTTTGATATTAAATAATGTATAGTGCACACAATTGCAGCAAAAATTTATGGAAATTATTCAATAATTAATGGAAATTATTGAATAATTTATAGTAGCTACTGAAACTTTTTAGTACTAAATAATTTATAGTAGATACTGAATAAGTTATATTAATTACTGAATATTTCCTAATGTCCTTATAACAGTTTCTGAATAATTTAAGGTAGAAACTGAACAGTTTATAGTAGATACTAAATAACTGAAAGTATATAGTAAACTATTCAAAGTAAGCTAAAAAGTAACTTTAGTAAGTTTAATAAGAAGTTTAATAGTTTAATAGTAAGTTTTTCAGTAACTCCTGAATATCTTATAATAATAAGGAATTAATGTATTTTAGTCACTGACTCATTTAGTATAGCTTCTGTATTAGTAATCAGAGAATTATTAACAATAAATACTGAATAATTTGAGTTATTGAATAGTTTATTCCCATTTCTGAAAAATGTATAGGAGATACTGAGTAATTTATAGTAAATGCTGAATAAATTAGTGTAGGTGATTAAAAAAAGTATACTAGTTACTGAATAATTTATAGTAGTTATTGATTAAATTATAGTAAATAGTCACTGGACAAAAAATCTTAAGATTAATTACAGAATACATACATATAAGGAATTGCCACATATAATACTGAGATTGGTTTAATGGAAAATGGAAATTTAAACCTTGCTACACCTGAGGCACCTCCCACCTAGTGACAGCAGAGCAACACCCGCCATGTATGGGGTCTTGGGCTACACCACTGGGCTAGACCTGAACCCTGCATTATATAAACTCTACATTTAGATGTGGCAGTGTTTATGTACTCAGGAGGTACTGCAGTATTTATTATGTGTACTTATTTTTAAAATGATAAAAATGACTCATTTCTGTTCACATACTTCCCCTTGACCTGCAGCAAATTGCCAATGGTATCATAACCGAGGACTTGTTGACACCCTTCTTCGGATTCAAACCTGCTGTGGGTCAGATCTGTTCTCCTTGAGTTACTCGCAAGATTCTGCTATTGTCCCCACCTTTGTAGCTAGTTCCCAATATAGCAGATCTCTAGCTGATCACACCACAATACTAGCAGTAGGAGAAGACCAGCATGCACTGTATTTAGATGTGTATGATGGCCATGCAGCTGTCAAGTGCCTGCTCTGTATGACCCAGCGTGAAAGCGTTTATACTGCTCAGAACAGATAAAGGTCACTCTGACTTTCATCTGTTGGCCAGTTAACACAGCAGGGGACCTACCACACTCTCCATGGCCACACAAAGCCAATGAAAGCGTCAAGTCAGATGATGGAAGAGCATTTTATTCATTTTACAGATTTCCATTTCATTCACAAGACACGGCCATGTCATCTTTTTATACTGTGTGCTGTGCCGACGTTTTAGGCACCTGAGAATATGGCATGTTGTATCTGAATTTATTTTGTGCTCACTGCTGAGGTAAATGTTTTTTTGAATTAAATTATATGTTTTGTTTGTCTAGGTTTAAACTGACTCAACATGTTCACACACACACACACACACACACACACACACACACACACACACACACACACACACACACACACAGTGTACAGTATGTATTTGAAAATGTTAAAAACTTTTTGATTAAACTCATTGTTTAACATTCAGAATCATGCACATGAGGGTGGAGCTACACTACAGTGGAACGTTTTCAGTGGCACACGTACATATTAAAATAATTCTATTATTGTGAATCATTTTGGCCATGATAATTGTGTAGAGAAAACATTATATTGTGACAGCTCTGATATATATATAAAAACATATATTTGTGACATCACAAAAAACATTATTACAAAATGAGCAGTTTTAACAGCTAAACCACTTCACTGAAGGTTACTGTTCATTTCAAAAGACATTTTAATGGTCCATGATATGGGCCCTTTAAAGTAACTGAAGCATCATGGTCACTGTTCTGTCATTTTTGTAGCACAGACAGTAGCTTTGAACTGCACTCTATGAGATTAGTGAGCTATTTGCTCTCTTTAAAGGTTTCAGAAAGCAGAGTGTGTGAAACACAAAGCCATCTCCATTGCTCAGTTTAATTAAAAAGCCGCCGGTCGCCGTAATCAAGTACCTGTCTCTGAGCTGCACCAATTACCTGCAGCTACTAGACAATACAAATCATGACTTGCGGCTTCACCCCGCTGTTCAGAGACTTGCCAGCTCAGTTCATTTGAACCCGTGGAGATAAAATCAGTCATTCTGCATTTTTGAAAGATCTGTAATGACTCACACTTGTTGCATAATCTTCACTCAGGAAACATCAAATTAACAGTGTATGACGGACCTGAGGGTGCCGCTGTTGTCTGGGGAGCTTGAATGGAAGTAAAAGAAGAACAGAACATTCTTCATCAGATAAAGAATGCAAAGCCTGCAGTAATCTTGGCTAAATCATATTACAATTTTTGCTTCGTCAGTTAGCAATGACATCATTTTGACTGATAGTTTGGCTTGAACTGTGCTTACACCAATCCAGCATAACATTAACACCACTGACATGTAACGTGAATACCATTAACTGTCTACTCATTTCATTACAATGGCACCTGTCAGGGGGGTGGGACATATTAGTCAGCAAGGGAACAGTCAGTTCTTGGATCTGAGCCACTTTGACAAGGGCCTTATTGGCTTTACAACTCTAGAGTCAGATCTTCTTCAAAGCAGCAGGTCTTGTGGAGTGTTCCAGGTGTGCAGCAGTTAGTACCTACCAAATATGATCCAAGAAAGGACAACTGGTGAATCAGTAACAGGGTCATGGGCACCCAAGGGTCACTGATGCATAGGGGGAATGAAGGCTTGTCTGTCTGGTCTGATCCCCAAAAGGAGCTCCTGTTACTCAAAAAGTGAATGCTGACTGTGCTAAAAAGGGGTCAGAACCTCTGAGAGGTTTAAGCAGCTTTAGAGGGAAATACTCAATATTAGGTAGGTGGTATTAATATTATGGCTGATTGGTGTATTCTTGGGCCAGTTTTTTCCCTTATTCCAAATGTACTTGAACAGTCAAGCCTACTTTGGTCCAAGTAACTAATGTAGTAGCTGTAGACAGCTAATTTATAGTGATCGACTGATTATATTCTGGTAATAATGAATATATTACCTGTCATTGTATCTTTGGAGATAAATTGATTCACTCTTATTAAATGAACACAATCAGGTACCACAACGAAATGTGATTTCTGCATTTAACTTTAACGCAGCGGGCAGCTATCAACAGTACCCAGGGAACAGTGTAGCAGGACGGAACCTTGCTTAAGGGTACTCCAGTAGTGCCTGGGCTGGGACGTCAGGGCCTTCAGGTTCCAAGGGCAACGTCCTAACCACTAGACCACCACTGCCCACATATTAAATAGACATTCAGCAGAACACTAATAAATATTTCTTTGTAGTCCATGATCTAGAAACCAAATCAAATGCTGCTATGATGCAACCACTGCATTTTTAATGGTAAATTGCTGCCCTACACATAAGCCCTTATGTCAATGATGCATGGTTAGAAGGTTTCTGGGTGTTGAGTGTCCACCAAGTGTGGAGGGCATGATGGGTAATTCTTAGACTCTTGCAATAAACATGTCTTGGCTGATCAACCACATTTTGGCTAAAGAAAAGACATTGTGTTTCTGACGGAACTTTTGCTTAAATCCAGAGAGCTGTTTTGACCTAATCTTGCAAACGTATTATTTTTATTTCATGAACCTCTCACTTATACCATTATAAACCACTGCACATTGTGGAAAAGACGTATACATTGAGAAACACTGAAATATGCTTCCAAAGCTCAGCCTTGCCATATGACGTATCATGCTTGAGTGTTAATCACATCATTCCGCTCCAGCCCTGATCCTGTTCTCGAATGGCTGTCATCCAGAAGCACAGCAGATTTATTTTCACCCCACATTTCCAAACATAAAACCATACTGCAAATGCAAAGACAAAAACACAGAAGAAAAAAATAGCCAACCAGAGCACACTGCTTTATATGTAGTCTCTAATAACTGCAACATTAAAAATACAGGCAACTCCAATGTAGCTACTGAGTAGTATGTTGTCACTGTTACAGATGTATTACAGTAGTACAGCCTGCATAAATACATGTATACCAGCTGCAGTGTTTACTCATGTCAAGCTTTTTACAGCTGTCTTTGTCACAAGGCTGATTTACAGAATGTGGGCCCGAGCCCCTAATAAGCGAGGTGACAGAGGGAGGGAAAAACCAAGGCTCAAAAGGGGAACCCATCCTTTTCTGGTCGACACCGGGACTAGTTATCTGGGGATAAGGAGGGCCCAATGATGTGTGATCAGGTTTTAGGAGACAAGGGACAGCAGTACCTAGTGTACAGATGGGCCGCAATGACTTTCGATCACTTGGGTGAAACATAGGGCTGTTATGCCATTACACAAGTGTATTTTGATAGATGTAACAGGTCATTCGGTCTATTATGACTTAATTACGCATGTATAGTGGCGTGAGTAATTACAGTTATATGAATTAGTGCTTTTCTGGTTGTAACAGGAAGTGTGTAATTACCTATATTCGGAGAGTATACCAGGAATCCATTTGTATGAAAGTAATTTTTCTAGCATTGCTGTAGTCTGCTTGTATTGCGACATAGGTATCTAACCCAGTTGAGCACCTCTGAAAACCCAAAACTAAGAACATTGTGCTGAGTCTTGTCATTGTTATTGGTATGTCCAATGTGATGTTGTCTGCCTGCTTAAATATTTTGACTGAGCTGTTTGAGATATAAAATCATTGGTGTACAGTAGATGGAGAAAAGCACAGGAGATAACACCTTGTGAAATACCAGTACTGATGATCAGAGAGTGTGAGGGAGCATTATTAACCTTGTCAGACTGGCTGAAAAGTCTAGTGGAGCTGGGTTGTTGTTCTTGCCTTGAGATCTCAGAATGCAGGTGTAAGTGTCAGTTGAGTCAGGCTGTTACAGAGCCAGGTCTGTGGCATCCTTAATTAATCTATAGTGGTGCTTGAAAGTTTGTGAGCTATAACCATATTTTCACACAAATCCTAAAAGTAGATAAAGAGAGATCACAATTAAACAAAATTATTATACTTGGACAATTATTTTTTGAGGTAAAACTGATCCAATATTATATATCTGTACATATCTACTTTTAGGAAAACCTGAGGTTTTAGGTTATATTTATTCAGAAATACAGAAAGTATTAAGTGCTCACAAAATATCAAGCTCCACCATATTAGCCTGATAGGCAAAATGACAAACATGTTCTGATCCACTGATCAACTGGCCTGTGGTTACTGATACATAAGGTTTTGATTGACTTCATACTGGAATAATTGTGGATTTTTTAAACACTTTTTGAAAACATAAGGAAGCATTTAAAAAATGCAGAGTAGATTTGCAGAAAGAGCTGATTTGGCACTGGTGCTTTCTTTTTACTGAGCCTTTTAAATATCCTTTTCACTTCAGCCTCCTGGACTGAGTTCTGGGCTGTGTACATTCTCAAACCATGCATAAAAATCAATGGGACCTGTCGGCGGGGACCTAGGTCCTATCTTTTGGTGATGTGGGCCTTTTTTGTAGATTGTCATCTTCTTCAGGTATTTCCAGACTGCTCTGGGGTTATTGGTAGTGAGTTGTTGTTCCTGTTTTTTTTGTGTTGTCAGACTTGGCCTCCCTGACTGCAGAGCATGCTTCATATTTGGCTGACTTATATATCTCTGTCTGCACTGTTAAAGGCAGAATTCTTGTTCTAGTGTAATGGAGCTAGTTTTTCTTTTAAGGCACAGGATTTTCACCTACCGTATGACACTTGTATGACTATATGACACCATACTGTTATTGGTTCACACAAAACCAGATGTATGATGTCACTGTGTGTAAGTACTGTGTGCATTACAAAGTAACACGTTACAATAAATCCACTACTTCTGGGAGTAATAAGTAATGTACTAATTACCTTAGTAAAAAATATATGGGGATGAAATGGTCCTCAACAAAAAGTGGTGTGTTCATGTCCCCAGTGTTCACAGTATTAATGATGCCTACCCTTGAAAAAGTCTCATGACTGAGATGTGGCTTCATTTACTTTAATAAGTGATGTTTTGAACAATAGCCTGATGGTCCATAACCTTCTACCTTCTTCTTCTTTCCAGTGAAAGAAGTGACCGTAACATTGATGCTAACAGGCTATTGGGCAGTGGTGGCCTAGTGGTTAGGACATTGCCTTTGCCTGAAGGTCGCAGGTTCAAGTCTTGGCCCGGGCACTACTGAGGTACCCTTGAGCTAGGTACCATCCCGCTACACTGCTCACTGGGTGCTGTTGATAGCTGTCTGCTACTCCACGTGTGCCCGTGTGATGAGTTAAATGCAGAGGTCACAATGACAAATTGTCACTCTTATGCTAGCCTACTGCTTTGCATTGCCATCTTAAAAATATATTGATACAAACATTACAGTTTAAAGTTTTCAACACTAATGATTTGTATTCCGGAAACTACAGGAAGTTCACAATCAAAATGTTGTAAAAGCACCTTTTTTCACTTTTCTGCAAAAAAAACCTTAACAGACTGCCAAACATACAGGGTAAAAGACATTGAAAGAAGCCAAATGAGAAGAAAAATCAACAATAACTACATTAATTATCTCTTGCTTTTCCATTTCCTTTTTTTTTTTCTTTAAAAAGGTTCGCTCCAAATATGAAAAACCTTTTACAGCACATTATGCACAAAATAGCTTAATGAAGGCATTTTTTCAAATTATCATTGGACATGCAGGCACAAAAACAGCCCTAGGCTGATACTCTACATGATAATGTACAACTTTTTTCACAGTTCCACTCTTTTCCAATTGTCTGCCATGCATGTTACTGAGTGTGCTGTAATTACGTTGTAATTACATGAGTTAAAGAACACGTGCGGTGGATCAGTCTAGGTCTTCTCCCATTCTGATCTATTTATAGGTACACTGAAAGAGCTGTCAACTCTAATTATAGCCAATAACACAACCACGCTGGCGCAGAGGGCACAGACGGCACATGCGGTGCATTATAACTCACGTGCTTGCCTTTTTTTTTATTAATGATGAGAAAGGTCACATCTCCTGATATCCGCTCCTGTCTGGTGGAGGTTATTCAGCACTAATGGATTTGCTGAGGTTGCATTTGTGCTTTAAATAACTTATATATAGGCTGAAAAAAGGACCTCAAGGACCAAGTTGTATCTTTAAGGGCACATTTGCATTGTTTGTACCTTGATGAACTTGCTCTGTACTTTTTTTCTAAAAGCTAACTGTGCCCATGTAAACAGCTTTTAGTCTGACTGCATCTCAAGTCGTCAGTTTTATTTATATGGTGCTTCTACAACTGGCAGCTTTACAGAATCTGGGTCTGAGCCCCTAGACAGGTGACAGAAGCAGAGAAAAACTCCTTAATGCTGGAGGAAGAACCCTTGGGAGGAGACAAGACTCAAAAGTCAAGAGAAGTAGGAATAAGAGAGAGCAAGAAAATAATAGTGTACCACTCTGCAGAGGGCAAACAGTAAATGGTAGAGATGTGCAGATTGAATCGCTGAAAAGCATTAGAGTCTCACATATCAATGAATGATGTGCAAAAGGCTATGATTTATAATTTATAATACCCAAGAGTGCAATGCAAAATGCTCAATTCAATCAATGCTTTGTTATCTCCAGTACTCAATTGGTACAAATAAATAATGTGTTATTTTTTTGTTGTAATAATTAAAAATACATATTTGTATATTTATGGATGACTGGTTGGGTGCCAGGTCATTCCCTAGGCAAGTGCCTATGTTGCCTATGCCTAGAAATGCCTCTGCTGGTATAAGTACTGCCAACACTCTATTTACATAGGTGCAGTGAACTGGCACAGGAAATACAGTCTTGACGGAACAGGGTATGGAGGCTTTCCAAGCAACCAATCCCAAATGATCATGTGGGAACACGTTTCATAGGGTTAAAAGTAAAACTTGCTGAGGACAAATACTTAGAAAGAACACAGCAAAATTTTATTAGATAAATACTAATTGTGGAAATGAGCAAGACACTCTGTTTAAAGTGTTGTGCTAAGGTTTTTGGTTTAAGGAATCTAACTGGGTGACCACAAAGCCCTGAGGTCCTCTCACACAGTGAGGGGCCTGTTAGGATCTGTCAATACTGACTGTTTCTTTAACATATACAGTATTAATTATATATTTAATAAATATTTAATCAAGTTCTTTAGGATGGCAGCTGTCTAGTCATGATGGTCAACACAGGCATCTTTTAGGTTCTGGACGGCACAGTTTGGTACAAACACAAACCTAGTGATAAACAGGTGGCTTGAACCTGGTGCCTTTTGAGGGGGGAATCCCAAATCTGTGCTGCTGGTTAGTGTTCTCCTCCAATTGTATTGAGTTTCCACTGAATTAGTGGCAGCTCAGAAAGATGTAATGGTGCTTCAGATATCTCAGAATTTGGTAGTTTAATGTGACTGGGAGAGTCCTAGCTAGTGGGTGGCCTTAAACATTAATGACTAAATTGGGGAAGAATGATTATCATTTTTTGGTATTTGCATATAAATGACAACACAATGTCAATTGAATATACAGCAAACTTCCATGCAGCAATGACCAAATATTTCATGGAATTCAGCCTGTCCAGAGAGCTTGTGTTACCAAGGTTACCTCCCATGGTAATAAAGCCTTGCTCCAGAATTGCGTAAGATATTCAGGGCTCCTGGGTTGGAGATTACTGAGGCATTCATAAAACAGGGCAGAGCACGTAATAGAAAAAGAGCTTTATTGTGTTGAGTTATTTGAAAAGGCTGATGTGATTTAGATACAAGGAGCCAACGACACATCTGAAGTCTCTTTGAAACTGTATCTTAAGATGCTCTGTTATGGCTGAGTCACACAAAGGAATCTGATCTACAAACACTGGCAATAAACAGTAAACATGCAGCTGGAATTCAAATAGTCCATTTGCACAGAATATACACAGTCCCGCTCAGCAAAAACAGCCGCCAAACTCTCTTGTCTCTGTCTCATCCAAGTAGAAAAAGCTCTAGAAATTGCTCAGATGATTTGAAAAGTGTATAGATTGTAAAAACCACAATGCTCTCCATGCCTACATTCGTGAGAGATCTCAAGAGATGTCTCTTTGTCTGAGAGGAAAGCTTGAGGTACATTCATTAAAATATGCTCTACTGTATGTCCCAAAGTTTGTAGAAACCTGCTCATCAGATGTTGTTTTCTGAAATCATAAATAAATAAGGCAATTGTTCCTGCCTTTATTAGGAACAGCCTCTCTTCTTCTTAAAACACTGCTGGGAGGATTTGGTTGCAGCCATGAGGGCGTTAGTGAGGTCAGGTACTGATGTTAAATGGTATGTTCTGGGTCCCAAAGGTCCTGCATGAAGCTCCTTTACTGCAGTGCCACCCCTCTAGGCAATGCTTGACATTTGGCATAGGCTCACACGTGGCTGCAGCTCCTAAAGCAAGTTCCATTCTTTTGGTCAATGCTGGTAAACAATTGTGCCCTAGGCTCAGCAATGAATGTGCCTTAAAGTAACTCACTTAAGAGACACCTGAATGACTTTTGGACATACAGTGTAGCTAAATGGCCAAGACCATGGTTTTGGATGGCGTTCACCCCCACTTGTGTCAGCTCAGGCAAAGCTACTGTTAGACTGGGACTAATAAGGCCTATGTCAGAGGAAGAGCTGCACCTTAGTGAAGACCAACCATCAATGGGCATTGTACACAGATTCTTTGGTGTCTTCAATGGGAGCGTCCCACTTGTCTTTTTTACTCTCTAAGTCCTGAATTAGGTTTAAAGTGGTAGTTTGGGCAAAAAAAAAAAAACACTTGTACACAGGTTTCCTCCTCTTTTTTCTTAAATTTAGCCAACAAAGACATGTTTGATGTCATTAATTGTGGACTGGAGCTAGGAGGCTAATAGATGTAATGATTATTTATACTAAGGGTTACACAGACTAATCAACTAATAAAACCAGCACTGTGGAAAGGATGTGTGAAGGGCAATGCTTAAAAAACAATGCCAGAAAAAAACAGCTCAGGAAGACATTTCACAAATGTTTTTTCAGCTAAGCTCAAAACCCAAAGACTTTTATCGATGTAAAAATATTACACAACATGAAACCAATACTTCCACTGCAAGCCATGTAAAACCAGACAAATAGACAGTGTAGGTTTTGAGTCTGCTTGAACAGCTCTGTTTGACTCCATACCAACCGACAAAGCACCACCAACACATACCTTATTCTCTCATTTACTTGCTTAATGACTTTTTCTGAGTGGTCTTTGCTGTGAAGGAATGGCCTGCTTGTAATTAGCACTTCGGATTACACAAAATTGTACATGTCCCACTAGTCTCACAAAAGCGCTGCACAGAAGTTTGCAAGAAGACGATTTTTAAATGTGTGGTGATTTTAGCATGCGGTTTACTTCAGGCAGAATGTTGGCCTAATAGAGGGTACACCCTGTGCAACTTTGGATTGTCCCAGATATAAGATGACTAAGAGATATCTTGATATTTTAAACATTGTGTTGCAGGTGTCAGATCAAAAAAATATGTATATATTCACAAAATACATTTTCTATAAAAGTTTTCTTTGTAGTTTTGTCAATTAAACAAAGATTTAAGATAATTAACAAATCACAAAATCTTGTTTTTACTGCATTTTACAAGATGTCCCAAATTTTCTGGAAATAGGGTTAGAATTTGTTATAATGACTAGTTGACTATGCCAAATCAATAGTCATTGCAACCAATAGATTATACCCCACCGATTAGCATCACAAAACCTGGACAAAAAAAGAGAAAAGTATCAACAAAATTCAAGCTACAAGCTAGCAGCTGTGGATGTTTTCAGCACTTTCTCCTGCCCTTTTGTAACAGTAAATACAGTATCTGAAGTCACTTAAGCAAGTCTTTGTGAGACCAATAAATGCCTGTGATGAGTGTGTGATGATTTAGGCATGCAATAGTGCTAAAACTAAAGAAGCACACTTCAGACACCAAACATGCATTGGCTGATCACCTCTATTCAGGGTAAGGGGAGAAAACAGTGTAAATTAGATCATAAATTCACTAAGGCGCTATGAATTTCTTCCTGCAGACATGTAACCTTAGCTGGTGGTGTGTAGAACTTCACTTCTAGAAGATCTCAGCAGGTAGAATATAAATATATGGTAATACTTACACACACACACACACACACACACACACATACATACACACACACACAGTCCCCTAGAGGCAGCAGATACTTGTTTATATAACGGTAGGCAAACTACAGAAACATCCTCTCTCTCTTATTTCCTTTTCTGTCTGTGGCAGGGGGCTTGCTGTCACATCATATCAAAGCCAAAA
>JBBPDA010132114.1:11944-23057 GCA_037974385.1 Arnoldichthys spilopterus
CAGAAACATCCTCTCTCTCTTATTTCCTTTTCTGTCTGTGGCAGGGGGCTTGCTGTCACATCATATCAAAGCCAAAACGCAAAGAAAATCATGGGAGCGAGCTCTCCTCAAGCTCCTAGCATTATCCAGCTAAACTTCCAGTCTGTGGGCCAAAAAGCAGCTTTATGCTGTGTTCCAGACAACTCTGAGGTTGAGATCTTTCATTCTTCTACTAGATAAAGGACAATGGAACATCACTCAAAGTTTAAGTTCCTGCTTGAAAACTCAGGGCAAATTAATCTATGCCAACTTCAGTTGTCTGACGTCACACAACAACTTGGAGACACACAGTTGTTGGGAAACCATCAACCAAAAGGCAGCATAAACTTTATTTGCCTGTATTTCATTAAAATCATACACACTGTGATATAGTAAAATCTGTCCTGCATGGAAACTGATTTCAAAATATGTCATCAGTGTTATTCAGTAGCTGGTTACAGTAAACAATTTAAAAATATAACGAAATATGTATAAAAACAGCAGAAAATAACAAAAAGTTTGTTGTGGCCAAAGCATACATGCCACACCTGCCACCAGTGACAAGGACTGTGCCGACCGGTTAGGCAACCATACTTATAAGGGTTTTGGCCCAGGCAAAACACATAAGCATGACTGATGAAACCATGGCAACATGTCGCCAAACTTCCCCAGCTGGCCCATCGCAGGGCAGTCATGAGGGCAGAGCTCTGTACCGCCCCCTGCCAGCCCGGGCGGGCACTAACCCTTACATGTAGGGTTTAAGCTTATCTTTCAGCAGCACAAAAATTCTGCAATTTTAAAATATGAGTGAATGAGTTTAGGCTTGTTTTAACAAGGTGTGTGACTCCTGTTCAGCTTTTCCTCATCTAAATATAACAAATCCATCCATCCATAAGAAATTCATCCATTCATTTCCATTTCAGAAGCTAGAGCCACTCCCAGCTGACTACGGGCCTAAGGCGGGGTTCACCCAGGACAGGAGGCCAACCCATCACAGGGCAACATAAACACATTTAAATAAATATAATAACATCCTGTTTTCCTGGGCAAAACCACTTTAGACTCTCTTCATTATTTCTCTACAAGGCCACTTCCTGAATTTGGCATAAAGTGATATACATTGAAGGTGGAGACACATGGCAGAGCTGTAAGTCACAAAAATTTGATCATAAAGGATAAATAACAAAAATGTGGACGAGAGATAAGACAAGGTTTCGTTAAAGCAAACCTTCACTGATAGTAAGGTCATTGATATTAGGGTTATTTATAAGATTAATTTTATTCGAAGTGACTTCCTTATCAGTTGGTGGAGGAGTAACTCAGTCTAAGGTTGGGAGGAGGTTGAGCAAATTCCTTCAGAAAGCTGTTCCATCTGGGTCACACCCAGAGCTTTGCTGATTTCTGTGTTTAGCTGGGATACGTTTTGATTGTCACATTCAAATACAGTATATTGTATATAATTTAAGAAAAGCTAAGTTGGGCCAGAAGGGGTTCAGCCTCGGCACATGGCAAACTCTCCCAAGTCGACAAATACAAGCAGCGATTTAACCAAACAGACCTCCCCAACCGAACATCCCACATGATCACCACCACAGAGAGCCTTCTTACTTAATTTTTACCCACTGTTCTACAGGCGGGGCTTTTCATAAGCCTAAACATCCTGACATTTCACAACAATTAAGTCGGAAGAGTAAATAAAAATGCATTTAAATCTGTTCTGAGAAACAGAATGAAAAACAAGAGCATGAACTTGTCAGAAAAGTGAAAAAAAATATTCAAGTAACATTCAGTAACATCTCTATTGTCACGTTCCCTTTGCTTTGCATATATGTCTTTCAAGACATGTAATACCATTCCAGATAACATTTTAAACACTACATATCCAGCCCTGGTTAAGACACAGCACACTGCAAAGGTTGATAAAGCCAGTGATCTTCATTATAGGGAATAAATCTAATGATTTTTTATCAAGAGAGAACATTATATGAATGAATTCTTTCCAGACATTTGTATTTTAGTGATCTAAGGGGTGGCATATCAAGTAATAATTAAAATGTCTAGACACAGGCTGAATAATCTTGGAATATTCTTTCAATAAAATAAAATTATTAGAAGCATTGCCTACATATAAGATGTTTTACTTTTGCTCTTTTGAGAAAATGAAAAAAATGTAGTCACCAAGGAGTAGGAAATACAACCAGGGCTGTTAGAGTAGGGTCCAGGGCTGTGCAGAGACACTTAGAGGTTCAAGTGCTCAAGTGAAGGATGCATTCTCCCATTGCAACATTCTTTGTGGCATTTACAGACAAAATTTGCATTGACTGTGGGGGGTGGGATAGGGTGAATGGTGGAATAATAGTTTCTTACTGACTGGCAGTGTGGAGAATGGGGGGTGTTCAATGAAAAAAAATTTTTTTTCTTAGGGTGAAAAGAATGTATGTAATCTTTTGTTGACCACGGGTGTTGAAGTTAGATCCTAAAGCCTTTGGCTCCTAAAGTAAACCCCCACACAAAATACTGGGTATAGATGCTTTACTGACCAATCAACTGGGGCCAGTACCCAGGGTCATTTGACTGCCAAAAGCCTCAGGTTCATCACAAGGCTCAAGGTGACTGAAATACTTGAGACCATCCCATGCAGATATAAGCATTTGATGCATGAATATCCATAAATTATTCACAAATGAAAAATGAATCAAATACATGAAGAAAATTGTATGCGGGTAATAATTTCTATAACATTTTGGGATTTTGTCACTGCAATTCAAGTGGGATGTTTTTGTTGAATTTGCTTAAAAGAGAAAATGAAGAAATCATTTAAGAATCTTCAAATCAGCCCAAACTATTGTCAATGCCAGAAGCCTCTAGACTCTCAAATGGAGTTCAGAGAATCAAATCAACTCTTTTGGGGATTGACTCCATGTCATTTAGTCAGGAAAAATAAATAAATTAATGGCAGTGTGAAGGGGGGGGGAGGGGGGGTCATTTTTGGTTACTTCCTTCTGATGCTCCTAGCCAGAGATTCTCAATATCTGGGCTGGAGCTGGATAATGAGATGAGATGAATCAGGTGTGTTAGAGAGCAGGAGAAACTCAAAAAGCCCTGGGATTGATCGCCACTGGTCTAAGAATATCCTGTGATTACTTTGCCCTGTTATAGTTGCTAGCAAGCTAACGACAGGCTGCAGTTTGATAAGACTGTTGACCCTAGGCAGAATTACTGTGTCACGTATAATATCCTAGGGCCATAAACTCTTTAATTACCATGCTATATCACATATTTCCAAGTGAAATTGTCACACAGCTGAGATAAGGCATGGAATATCAACAGAATTAAACTTTTAATGAGAATTGCCACTGAATGTGCTCTACAGTCATGTCTCAGAATTTGCACTTTTAGCCTGCAGGGTGAGAAGTGGGAGTCAGACTGTACTCAGTTGCCATGCTGTAGTAACCATGGTAATCCTCATGGGGATGGGAACCTCTTTTTTGTGCAAGAAGCTCACGTCCTGTTCCCAGGTCACCATGGAAACAGCAGACCTCTGGCCCTATATAGAGTTCAGAGTTCAAACCTCAGCGAGACCCCTGCCCCATCTCCACCGGCTGGGCTGCCTTGCCTTCAAAGCAAAGGACACTCAAAATGTTAAGGTGAGTTGTGAATGATTGTTAAGACAATAACCAAGCAGACGTTCCAGAAATAGATCAACACATGCAGTGAAGGTTCTTTAGGAGTCAGTTCCATAGGAATTAAGGCACTTACGTTTTTTTTTTCTGACAGTAAAAAGCTGCACTTAACTGCAGGGCTAAAAAAAAGTCAATGGAACATTCTCTGGTCCAGATATTCTCTCAGTTCAGCCAGAACATCCAGAAACAAGTTTGGCCTTGAGAACACATTCACCTTGATGCTTTCATGGAGCTTGGAGCACTGGCTCAGAGTCAGAGTCGATTGAGTTCAGCTCATGGTCTTGAATTTAAAGGAGAAAAATAAAAGACACATTGCTAACAAGAGTGAGTAGAAAAGGCAAAGCCGATTCATCGTTGATGATACAGAGCAGCGTAGTAAAAAAAAAAAAAAACAACCTCTTCATCTGATGCAGACTCGGGGGCTTTTGGGCTCAATGGTGGGTTTCTTGGAAAGGGGTGGAGTCAGGGGATAGGTGTGCAGCACCTGTGGGTCATCTCTCAGGTGTGTGTTTAGTATTTGTTTTTACATCGGGCTGGTATGCAAGTGGAGTAGTCCCTGAATTCTCAATCTGTCAGGGGTGAAGGCGCATGGGAATTATACCCTCGTATCATTGTAACCTTTGGCTGTAATCACAATACATGCCTTTCTGCTCAATTCCAATTTTTCTGCCCAAAACGTAACCCAATGTCAAATTGATGATAAAAGGAATTGAACTAGACCTTCACTTCCCAAATAATGAACAAATCTGCTATTTCACTGTCTCTTCACTGTGCAGCCTTTGTCCTTCATGTGTTTTCCAATTTTCCAAGACATTAGATCTGTCACATCTAGGCGTTACTAACTTACTTACCGGATTAGATCAGATTTCAAATGTTTGGATTGTTAGATCAGATTTTTGGACTGTGACATCTCCACAGTTTACTCATGTTCAAATTCCACCCACTTGCTAAATCTCCCCCTATAACATGATGCTACCAAGCTGAGAAGGTTAAAACTAGGAGGTGCTACCTTCGAGATACATGATACACCCCTAAAGTGTTTCCATCTTAACAGCTTGACTTGCTTAAATGAAAACACTGTCTGCCAGTTCTGTTACTTGAGTTAACAGCTAGTATCGCACTTAGAAATGGGACGGCACTAAACCCATCCACAAAGAGATGCTTAACGGATGGTTATGCCATCATCTGGGATGTAACAGCAAACAGGAATGTAAACCATCTTGGCAAAAAAATTGTATCTTGGTGAAAATCAGATTTGAGCAACAAGGCCTGACATGACATAGCCTCAGTCCTGAAATCAGAACGCGAGGATCTATCTATGGAGCAGTAGCCCCTTTTGATTGGAGCACAGAACACATTGCCCTGCAAATGCACCCTCGCTCCATTCCTGACTCAATTTCCATTTTTCATTTGGCCCTCCTCTCGTTTCTACCTGCACTGCTGCGTGATCTCCTCTTGTTATTATGTCCCTGTTCCACTCTTGAGTCTTCCAAACTTTTTCTTAAAGCAGTATTCAGTATCAGAGATCACATTTGCAAAGTTTTCTGCCTATAATGAATGTTCCAAGTCTGAAGTTTGCCCCTTTAAGCTGAGTTCAGAAGATAATTTGATCTTCAATAGAAGAAATTCACACAGTTTGCTGTGCTTCAAATAATTGTGGGTGGAGATGTTAACTGGGTTTCCATTGCAGTTTTGTGCAAAATAGAAGCAATTTTTGTCAGACCTGACAGTTGCAAATAGTCTGTGTTTCCAATAGGTAATGTTATGCTTTTAAGCTGGGTTTAATCCTATTGAGATCTTATCAGTTTTAGCACTGCGATTTCGATCGCACCCATTGCGGTAGGTGTGGTAGCGTTTAATCGAAGCTGAGAAGGGCATTTAATGTACGCAATAACGGAAAACAACTTCCTTATACCTGGCCAGGGGCCACATACCAGGGATTTCTCTCCGCAATGATTTTACATTGTCATGACTTGCTCAACATGTGATGAATTCAGTCGGACCCTCATGTTGCCTGCTGTAGCCCACCTGAGTGAGCCGGTTCCCACTGAGAGGCAAAGAGCAATCACTCATAAACTGACTTCCTATGCAGAGGAACTTGATGTCATGTGATTTAATGCCAATGTGTTTGCATTTCAGTTTTGTAAAATATTGCTTTGTAGAATCATCTAAAAAAACATCTTGTGTATAAGTGTATGAACTTTTTTCGCGATGTAGGAGAGATTTTATGAAATTCACGTGTTTCCATTACTTGTTTTTTTTTTTTTGGCTCGCTATGTTTTTGTAGACCCATCTGCAGACTGATATTGGCTTACACATGGTTACAGAAAAACATGTTTGCTATTCCTAGTGAAGTTGTCGGGTAAGTGATCTGTTTTTTGATGGACAGCTAGATTTCCTTGCGAACATGGCTTAGCTTTGCGCTGGAGCTACCAGGCTAATTTAGGTAACAAGTAATGGAAGCTTATGTGATACTAATTAGCTTCATGGTAACTGCATGTCTAAATCATCACATATTTGCCTCAAATTGGGTCGAGTTGGTAAGTGATTTGCTTATGAGGTTTCTAACCCATGTGCAGCTACTTCCTGCTCATTCTGTGATTAAGGTATGCAGATTGCACAGACCTGATTGGTTGGGTAAAAGGTTTCATTATTTGTTAGCCACATTAGCTGCAGTGCAAAACCAAAGTAGCAAACTTCAGACATGGAACCTGTCTTCCTGATTGGTCACATTTGGGGTAAAGGAGAACTTGGTCATTTTGATTGGCCAAGCCATCACTCCCAGTATATCCATATGGCTCATGCTCACATCCTCTCTTCCCCATTCTCATTTGAGGTGTTCTATAACTGCGATGTCCCGCCGGTCTGCAGCGTATTCCGGGCTGAGGCCGTTCATGAACAGGCTGCCATTGCGGGAGAGGGGGAAGGAGGGGTATGCCTCCCTCTCATCCCCCAGGTTTACGGACAGCGTGCGTTTGCCCATCTCCTGGCTGGTGGGCTGGTTGTTGAGGCCCAGCTCGGCCGACAGTTTGCGCTTAATGGAGGCGGCGCGCTGGAACTTGTCATAGATGTCGACGCTTAGCCGTCGGCGAGTTTCTTTGAACTCGGCCGAGACGTTGGCCGTCCACTCTGCGGCATGAGCCCGGAACTCACCCACCTGAGGCAGTGAGAGAGGGAAAGAGATAGAACCGGTTAAACCTCCCAAGTCCGTCTTTCAATATGAGCTTTTTTAGTAAATTGTACATCAATAAAATGTCTTCTAATAGCTGAGCGAGAGGTGGGCTTTGACCCCGCTGAACTGATAGGAAGGTGCGTGGGTGAACGACAGGAGCAGGATGAAGTGAATGAGATCTTGGGGGTCTCAGAGAGAAGATGACTTGTAGCCACTTGACACTTAAGAGGTTTTACCATCTAATGAAGTGGAATCAGATGAAGAAAGGTCTAGGTTAATGCTCCTCTCCTCCTCTCTCTCTATTTCTTTCTATCTTTCCCTTTCTACCTCCCTTCTCGCTCTCAATCTCTTTCACTCACTCTCTCTCTCTCCCTCAGTCTCTCAATCTCTATAAATCTCAACGTCTTTCTCTTTCTCCCTGTCTCTCTGCCCCCCCCCCCTCTCTCTCCCTCTCTCTCACTCTCACACACACACATAACTCTTCATAATTTCAAATTAATTATTAAACATAATTAATGGAGTTGGATCCAATCCCTCCAACACACACACACACATTTCTGTTTTGTGTGTAATTAGAGATTCTTGCATGGAGTGGGAGGGAGACACAGAGAGTTGGAGAGAAAGGAACAGAAAGAGAATAAGAGACAGCGTTGGAGGGAAAGTGAGAATGTGAGAAAGAGAGAGAGAGAGAGAGACGGAGAAAAGAGAAAGAAAAGAGGTCTGAAGGCTTCTTTTTGTGAAAGAGGACAAACGTACATTTGAGTGAAAGATCACATGAGGACTGTGTGTGTGTATGTGTGTGTGTGTGTGTGTGTGTGTGTGTGTGCATGCGCATGTGTGTGTGCTCGAAAGTCTACTCATTTTCATTTTCTCTCCACACGTAATAAATATCTCTCACGGCCGGAGAGGAAGACGGTTGCTAGGTAACCTGTGGACAGGTGTGACGGCGACTGGGCTACTTGGCTGTGTGAGCAGTTAAGAGCTTTTATCTCCAAGGTGTGCTGAGTTCATCTGTGCTCAGGGTGTTTCTGTGTTTCTGCATTTGCCTTTTTTCCCTCTTCTTTCACCCACAGCGTGCGACGTGGCTACCACACCAAGCCTCTTAACTCCTATAATATGTTTGCTTATGCTCGATTTACCAGCCACTTCAACATTCGTCTGTTCAGTCATGGTCGATCGAGAGTAAACCATGCATGTTGCTCAGTCATTTTTGATTCTAGTGAGATGGGAAAGAAAATTAACCCCTTAATCTCCAGGCTTTCAGCTTTAGGCTCATTGCTGTATGGGGCTGTAATGTGAGAGGAGAGGCAGCAGTTGTTCTATAAAACCTCTATGCTGAGTTCTCTGTTATCTGCACACTGCCCACTCACCCAGGACAGAAAAGCTGCTCCACATACCTGCAAAGGGCGAAGGCATGAACAAATGCATGTGCTTTTAACACAATTTACTTAATCTGGGCAACACTATATGTGGTACTTCCAGGAATCGACTGAACTATGTGCCTTGTGAGTGTCAGGTTAAGACCTGAATGGCCCACTAGTCTTTGGTACACTCTCTGAGACGGACAACTATGATCTCTACACCCAAAATGCCTTGATTTCCCAGTAGGGATCTGTGCACATGGATGGAATCCAAAATGGATGTGTATTAGACATGAACTGTATTAGATATATAATGTTTTGGTTGCAGAAGCTTATGCAGGGAGCAGAGAGTCTAAACAGCAACAAAAAACCAACATGAAGATATTCTGTTCTAAAGAAAATGGTCAATCACAATTACATGTGGTAAAGGTACTGTACTACTGAGGTACCCTTGAGCAAGGTACCGTCCCACTGCACTGCTCCCCGGGCGCTGTTGGTAGCTGCCCGCTGCTCCACATGTGCACAAAGAGTCACTTTCACTTTCACTTTAAGTACAAGGGAATTTGTTGGGTCCTGCTGGAAGAAATTCAGTGAAATGAAGCTGGGCATGTCCTCAGCCACTTGTTCAGTCTTCTGTTATCTGTTAAACAGCATCTGAACACTCTTTCAGGTGCTGAGTCAAAAGTGACTTGAAAGATAATAGCTCCCCCTTGCGGATAATTTTTATCCTGCAGAGCATGCCTTTATACTGACCTACAGATGCCCTTATTAAACAAATTACCAAAAAAAATCACTTAGCTACATTTTCAAGACCATACATTTTAATTAAATATTTTTTTAATCAAGTAATTGTTACAGGCCTAATTTACACCATTATACCATTCCACAGTGCAAATATTTAACCCATGCAAGCTCCAGCATGAGCTGCTGCATCGCTCATGCAACTATATTTACATCAAGCATGAGTTTCTCAGATGTGACGAGAAATGGAAAAACTGATTTCTCAGGTTGTAGCAGAGATGAATTTATCATGTTTTAATTAACTATTAACTATGACACTCCAAGATAAACATAAAAAATGGCTGTACAGAGTTGCTGTGCTGAACTACGGCACTCCTGTCATTGCCCAGCCTTTCAGCCATGCTCCACCTTGTATTATCTTTAACTTCCACATGTGTACTATCAGCGGGCTGTTCGTAGTTTTTGTGCTCTGCCATGAGCAAGATGAACTCTTCTGCTGCCATCGTGATGCACATTTTGGCAGGACCGCAACCATGACAACAGGGCTCTCATCAGCTTGGTTTTAAAATGCATTTGTGCAACACAGAATATCAGATTCTGATTAGGATTCTGCTCGCCACGATTTTCTAAAAAGCCTCTTCTGGCTTCTGGTTCCAGGCAAAATTCTGCCACTTCAGTCCCCACTCCACTGCGCTCACATGCTTTGGTGATTACTATGAAACTTATACATAAACATAGCCAAACATAGCAAAACCTAAAACAAAATTAAATGTTTCATTTTCCTTGTTATCATTTTTGGACAAACTGATATGTTTGTGCAAAAGTAAAAGCTCTGTCTTTTAATATATAACATTTTAATTACTCAGTGATTAATTCTAGAGTCTTGATCTTTTACCTGCCAAGTTTTATCACCAGCACTGGGAAAATGCCTATGTCACATGTTCTAGAAACACAATAAATATTAAAGGTTTGCCATATTATTTTTTTTTTGTGGGTTGGAACGACGATTCAATTTTTAACGCTTTTCTGTTGCATTCCACTGAGATCAACTTCTAGACTAAATTGGAACATAGCAGAGGAATCAGTGTGTTATTGAAACAAAGTGAAAATGATAAAGTATGAGGACGCACCTCTTCTTTTGTTTTCTTTGATATAACCCGGAACCAATCTCCAATCATGCTGAGCACCGCTGCAAAGTATGCAAGGCCCACCAGAATCCAGAACCACACCACTGGCTTGTAGTAGTCTAGATACTCCATCTCAGAGCCACCTGAGAGAGGGAGGGAGGGAGAGAGAGAGAGAGAGAGAGAGAGAGAGAGAATGAGAAAGAAAGAAAAAGCCAGACAGAGAAAGACAGAGAGAAAGAGAGGAAAAGAGATAGAGACAGACAGAAGAAGACAGAGAGAGACATCTAAGCCACACCTAATCCCTGAGAGGCCACATCTGACCCCTATCACTGTTGGGCAGGCAGCCAGTAAAAGTGCTTCTTGTAGAGTTGGAGATAAAACTGAGTGACTCACGACATGACTATTGCAGTAAAGCTCTAATTAATGAGGAAAAAACAGTGTATTTTATAAAATTTTTCTATAATGTAACATTTTCCCTCACCTGCAACGAAATCACCAAAGCCGATGGTCGTCAAAGTGATTACAACGAAGTAGATGGACTCCAGGGTGCTCCAGCCCTCTATATGCTTGAAGATGATGGCTGGCAGCGTGACAAAGAGCAGACAGCCGAAGAGGATGAAGAGAACAGTGGAGATCACGCGAATCTTTGTTTGACTGACCTTCCATTTCTGCAATGAAAGAAAGAGATGGATGGATGGATGCACAGACTGGGTTCCCCCTTCTGGGCCTTGGTTTCTGCCAAGATTTCTTCCTACAGCTAGGGAGTTTTTCCTTGCCTGTGTTGCCTTTGACTTGCTCTTGGGAGATTTTCTGTAAAGCTGGTTTGTGACAACATCAATTGTAAAAAGTGCTATAAAAATTAACTTGACTTAACAGACAGACAAAAGGACAGAGGATGAATGGATGGATGGATGGACAGACAGACGAAAGCACAGATGGATAGATGGATGGATGGATAGATAGATAGATAGATAGATAGATAGATAGATAGATAGATAGATAGATAGATAG
>JBBPDA010132234.1:0-19234 GCA_037974385.1 Arnoldichthys spilopterus
CTCAGACAGAACCTTCTAGTCTGACGCTCTGGGTGACCATAATCTAAACACATATTAATGTCCTGACCAGCCTCTGAATTTTATATCAAAGTGTAATTCCATGCTGGGGTACAGGCTTTAATCCCTGAGGTTCAGTTATGGCAGTGCTATAAATAGGATATATAGTTTGTTAAATACAAACTCTCATTGGAATCTCAGTCCAACACATACTGAACGAACTGGAGATCTTAATGCGGGTAATAACACGGTTAATATTGGAGTCAGATTAAGATAGCGTGCCCACCGCCGTTGGTTGGGAACAAACATGTAAGCTTGGGGGGAAAAGGTCGATCAGGAAAACCCTACAGTTATTGGTGACCCCGACGTGATCGAAACAAACTCCTACAGCATATTATCCTATTGTAAACTGCAATAATTGTCTGTATTGCTTTATACAAGGGCAGTCCAAAGTAAGGCCTATAGGGCCAAAGATGGGCTGTGGTTTGATATTGCCCACCAGAAATTAGCCTGACCCCACTCCCTCACTCACTGAGAGAAGGAACATATTTTCAGACTAGAAACAATTCATTAAATTCTTAACCTTTAAGTATTTTAGTAAGAAAATACACAGATCAGCCATTACATTTTGACCACCTGACTAAAATTGAGTAGTCTCCCTCATGCTGCTGACATTTTTGACTTTCTCTCCCTTTCCCTCAGAATCAGCATTCACTAAACCAAAGTAGCTCTTATCAGTGATTGGACCAGATAGGCTAGGCTTCACTCCCCACATGCATCAATGAGCCTTGGTGGCCCATTACATTGTCGCTGATTCACCAGTTGCCCTTCCTTGGATCACTTTTGGTAGGTACTAGATACTGCATGCGTGGAACACCCGTTATGGAGATGCTCTGACTCTAGCAATCACAATAAGGCCCTTGTCAAAGTGACTCTAATTCATACCCTTGCCCATTTCTCCTGCTTCCAGCGCATCAGTTTCAACTGACTGTTCACTTGATGCCTAATATATTCAACTCCCCTAACATGTGTCAGTTAACTATACAGTCAATGTTATTCACTTTACCTATCAGTGGTCATAATGTTAAGGCTGATCAGTGTATAATATTAATAATTATTTAATATTTATTAATTATATAGATCTTCACCTATAAAAAGTATATGACTGGCACGATAAATAAGAACTTCTGACATTATAAAGTGACTATCATAAGCCATTCATACTTCATGCTCAGCTCATTACTTTAGTCTCTTAGAAACTATTAATAGATTATGGGGGAAGCTGTGACTTAAAGGTTGGAGAAGCAGTTCCCTGAAGTGGCAGGCAGAAGAGTGTGGGGAGAGTGAGTGAACGGTTCCTTCCCCTCCCCTTGACATCCTCAGCTGAATTGCCCTTGAGCGAGGCACCTAACCCCCAACTGCTCCCCAGACACTGCGACTGGATGGCTCCCCACTGCTCTGGGGCGACGGGGGTGGTGGTAACCATTAATCTCTGCTTCGGACAGGTTAAATGCAGAGACTGTTTTCCCTCTAGGATTAATAAAGTGTCCAAAATCTTAAAAAGAAAAAGTGGTGCCAAAAATGCTGTTTAATTATAGAGAACCACACACTTTGTGCTTTATGTCCAGAACCGTAGATTCTAGAGCTTTCATACAACTTCATCTCATTGTTTCACAATTCTGCCATCTGTACCAAAATCTGAAGTGTTTCTGATCAGGTTGTTGTTGTTTATTATTATTATTATTATTATTATTATTATTATTATTATTATATTCCTATTGATATTTTAAGTCCAGATAAAGTAAAGGTAAGCATAAGTAAGGCATAAATAAACCATAGAATTGGTTAAATAAACAAACTTCCGGCGCCCCCAGCGAGTGGCAGCCTGTTACGTCAGCTCTGCTCATTTATGAGCCTTTTCTACTCTTTTCTATTTTTATTCTCTTGCAGATTTCCCACTTGTGGGACTAATAAAGGTTTTCTTATCTAATTTTATCTTAAATAAAATAACTAATAATTGATCAATCATTAATTGATGAAATTATTATAAAATTAAATAAATTAATACAATAAAAAGAATAAATTAGTAAAATGGAGAGCAATGTGGGAGAGATTCCAAACAAGTTTCCTTGTGGTGCTCGGGGTTTTCAGTGTTAAAGGCTAAAGTGAAGAGATATGCTTTAAGCTTTCTTTTAAAGAATGTTTAATAAACAAGCTTCCCTGATATCTATGGGTAGTGTGTCCCACCCATAGCTTTGGGGCATAACTGATAAAGGCAGCTCCCCAGTGTTTTTTTTCTAACTTCTAGTAGAGTGGCCGAAGGTGACAGTAGTGTTCTCAGAGGCAAATAGTGCTTTTCTTAGGGAGACCACTAAGAAGTGAATAATCATAAGTCTGCTTGAGATAAAAGCATGAATCAGGCACTTTTCAGGATGTTTTTGGTGGTCATACTTAAGCTCAGAATGCAAGTTCCTCTCTCTGTGGCCCAGTTGGGCTGTGAACACTCTGCCATCATTACACACATTTCTCCATCTCTGTCTACATTTATCCATGTACACAGATCAGCCATAACATTAACACCATTAACAGGTAAAGTGAAAAACATTTACTTGTTATTTCATTACAGTGGCACCTTTCGGGGGGGGGGTATATTAGGCAGCAAGTGAAGTTGCAGGGAAAATGGGCAAGTGTACAGATCTGAGCCCCTTTGACAAGGGCCTAGTTGTAATGGCTAGACGACGGAGTCAGAGCATCTCCAGAACAGCAGGTCTTGTGGAGTGTTCCAGGTGTGCAGTAGTTAGTACCTACCAAAAGTGATCCAAGGAAGGACAACTGGTGAATTTTGTCATGGTAACCCAAGGCTCACTGATGCATGGGATCAGAACACACAGTGCACCACAGTCAGAGCAGCATGAGGGACCTACTCAGTATTAGACAGGTGGAAAATATATGTTAATGTTCTTAACCACAACCAATTACGTTTATTGAGCAGCTTAAAGTATATTTAATGTAGTGAAGTTGTGATGATGATATGGATGATATACATTAGAAGTATATTCGGTGCAGTAAACTTGTTTTCTTTGGACTCAGCTTAATTTAGACCTAGACCCACTTTACATAGGCTTAATGGATTATATTTCAAACAAACTTAAAGATCCCAAAAACATATCAGCAACTGTTTGAGTCATACTGAAGTATTATTAGTATAATTTAGTCTTTAATGTGTCAAAAGCCACTAAACTGCACATACAGTATTTTAAGAGTGTGTGTACGGTTGATAAAGAGGAGATATTTATCTTTTAATACACTAGAAAAACTATTTACTACACATAATAATGTGGACGCACATTTTTACCATTTTTTTAGACATATTTGCCCCATGAACATAATTAAACATCACTATTATTACAATTTCTAAGCTGTGTGATAACCTGTGAAGTGTGCATTCAATATAAATAGCAGTAAAAAGATGCTTGATTGTTTCCTGTGTCTTGGAAGTCGCTTTGGATAAAAGCTTTAGCCAAATGAATGAATATAAAAATGTAAAATGTAAAAAAGAACATTTAACACAAATAAACTGCACTGGTGAGAAAATGTAGGGATTCCAGTAATAATAGAACTGCTGATATATTTAAAATGTCATTTGTTAATGAATTTGTTAATGAATTTATTTTTTTAGGAATATTTTAGTAATACATATGCATTACATAAATACATTTTTTACACTTTGAGGTTCACTGTGCAAAGCTCTGTTCAGCACCTCTAAATGATGTTTCAGTTGTATTTAAAGTTTACTTGGAGACATAAGAAAAACTGATTTATGTGTCAATGCACTTTTACTGTATAGGAAACAGTGAAGTTCACTTTTTTAAAATGGGTTGTTAAACTTATGGCTGATCGGTGTATAATACATGCGTAGGTTAATGTTTTTTCTGCATTTTCTCAGCTTGGGGGAGGGGGAGATACGAGTTTTTGCAAGTGTGGGACTGTCTGTAACTAGTAACTGTAAGTAATTACTATTTTTCAGCAACTTGCACAACACGGCTGAGATCTCATCTACAGGGCCAGAATGGGCCGAGATGTCGCCACATCCATCTTTGAGAGAATGAGTGCGTGTCACAGCGCTGCTCTGTTTTCGGTATGGAGGATGACGAATGAGGAATGAGGGTGTGGCAGGTTAAAGAGAAGTGACTATCAGGTAGGAGAAATGCTCAGTCTGTGCTTTACCCACAGTCAGACAGCGCTGCAGCAGCACAGCTCCACCACTGCGGTTCAGTATGTACATTTTCTCTTATCTATCATTCGGGTAAACTAGACAAACTTCTCGATGAAGCAGTTTAAGGGCTGTTTGTGAGCACTGTACTTTTATTAGACTGCACTGGATTCTCACAACAGTTAGCTTAGCTTGTTTATGGTGTGATGTTAAAAGACCGAGGCTTACTTTAATGCACTTGTTGTGTTTGTGTTTCTCCTTTATGTTCTAACTTACTTCATTCCACCTTGGTTGTGGTTTTGAAAATAACAAAAATAGCAATAACATTTCAAATGTGGAGAAGTGGCTACATGTTGTGAGATGCCAGTTAGCTAGCCTGTCTAAACCATAACAGGCCTCAACAGGCTAAAGGAAGTAAACTGCAATTTAATTTGCAATTGAGCTGCAATTTAAATTTTCTGTTAATTTTAATTTCAATTGACAATTAGATATTTCCCCCCAAATCATTCAGTTCTGCAATCTTACGTAAAATAATTCAAATTTTAGCAGCATGTAGTTGTCTCCAAATAGACAGGTGTTAGGTGCAGTTTATTTTACATTAAAATATGTTAAATTATATATATATATATTTTTTTTTTTTTTTTCAATCATCGTTTGCAAATGCACTATTTAATTTAAATCAGAGGCAGAAAAAAATCTAATCAAAAAATCTAGGGGCTAAAATGACATACAACCATTTAATGACTTTTGAACACATTTGGAAAAAAAACAAATTCGAAATTAAAACATGCAAAATGTACACTAATCAGACAGATTAACATTTAAACCACCTGTCTAATGTTGAGTAGGTCCCTCATGCTGCTAAAACAGCTCTGACTGTGGTGCACTGCGTGTTCTGACCTGTTTCTTTTAGAGTCAGCTTTAATTTTTAAACCACACTAGCTCTACTGTGGGATCTGACCAGACAAGCTAGCCTTCACTCCCCACATGCATCAGTGAGCCTTTGGTGCCCATGACCTTGTTGCACAACACTTCAAGAACTGATTGTTCACTTGTGTCTAAAACATCCCAGCACTTGACAGGATCCACTGTGAGGAGATAATCAGGATTATTCACTTCACCCATAAGTGGTTTTCATGTTGTACACATGTAATAAGGAGCTGTGGGTTTAAGCCTGTTTCTCTATTTATGGGACAAATTAATGGTGTTTTCAAAAATCAATGTGGTTTCACTATATGGTCCACAAAAATGTTCCAAACCTGACACATTTTATGCATATTTTGTCACTGGACCTTCTAAATAAAGAGATCTTGTGAATTAGGTGAATTAGGTTGCTACATGCAAACTGACACACTGAATTTGGAAATGAAAACTTTGCCAAAATACCTCACATAAGCCTGCAAGCTTTGTCAAGTATTGTGGTTAACTTGCTTTGGCAATAGCCTGCAGTTTGAGTGGATCTTGTTTAACCTTTAGAGCTTCCAGGTTTTTTTATGCCATTAGTTTTTGTGATGTAGTTTACTGTATATATAAAAAGCATTAAATAATGTTCAATATGAACATCTTTATGTATTTTTAGTACAACCTAGAGAACATCTACAGATAATAATTAAGATTATCAGATGAATTATCAACACAATCATCTAAGTCTGTAAACAATCTGCTATATGTATATTTGTGTTCAGTTATAATGTTAGTTCACCAACAAATATACATTACAGTGGAATTTTACATTAGATTACATTTTTTTAATTCCCAAAATACACCAATCAACCATAACATTAAAACCACCTGGTAGGTGTCCATGACTCTTTCACTGATTCACCAGTCGTCCTTCCTTGGGTCACTTTTGGTAGTGCACACCTGGAACACTCCGCAAGACTTGCTATTTTGGAGATGCTCTGACTCAGTCGTCTAGCCATCACAATAAGGCCCTTTGTCGAAGGGGCTCAGGTTGCTCAGCCATTATTCCTGATCCCAGCACATCAACTTTTTCTTTACCTGTCAGTTGTGTTGTCATAGCTGAACAGTGAAGATCCCAATGGAAAAATGTATCTAATGAGCCAATCCACATACTATTCCGGCTTTCTAATGGTTTGAATAGTGATAGTTTAGTGTTAGCTTGAGTACTAGCTTGCTTATTGCATCATTCATATTGTGATTTTAACCACAGTAAGGAATGTGGCTACCACCTAGAACCACAATTTGTTTTAATATGGGGCTAATGCAGACTACACAATGATGCTCTGCTTCACAGATCTGTACATGCAGTGCTAATGATACTTCATGATATAATCAGAACATTTCTCACAATAACTTTGCAATGTTGCCTACACCTGTGCTGAATAGAATGTGCCTCTTCCCATTTTAGCTGTAAACTTGGAAAGTGGGATAAAAAGTTGCAACATGACAGGCTAATTTGGTCATTATTGTAGCATGAAGCTTCTGAAGGTTGCCTTCAGCTTAGCTACTGATGAACAAAGTGCTGCTACACCATAAGAGATTAATATATGCATTTTTTTCAGACATTTTTATTCTAAGGCCAATCAGCACCACAGGTTTTCGTTCCCGGATCCACAGCTTGAAATTCCAGTATTTCAGAAAGACCTGAAACAGGACTTTGACTTTATAATCTAGTTTGACAGCCCTGGCCTGGGGTGAAGGCATGTCCTTTTAATCACACTGTTTACCTGCTCACCAAACTGGATACATTCTATATAATTTTTGCAAATGTAATTATCAGGAAACCTGCAATCCACCTTTTTACCCCTTAACATACTGACTGGCCCAAGAATAAGTGCTAGAGGTGGTGTTGATACTACTGTCAATATTACTAATAATAAAAAGCTTAAGTTCCAAAAATCAACACTGTTTTATGTAATAAATGTAGTTTTTCTATATCATTTATTTTGTCTCAGTAGTGGAGCTGATGCTTTCTCAATCACTGGACATCCTGAGTTGATGTTTCTAGGAGCATATTTCAAACTTTTAATAATAACGCCAGAGTTTTACTGAATACCAGCAACATACATGTGGCTTTAGAGACAAAACTACCAGAAAACAAAAGCAGTGCTGTTTGCCTAAAGCTATTTAATGTTGTTAATAGCACAGCTGGCTTCAAACTGTCTCAGCTCCACCCTGTGCAAGTGTAGTTGTTTCTAGCAGGTGTTGGCTTGCTCGAAACACTTCTGTTCCAGCATGTAAGGTTATACAAGGAAAAGGTAGAACTGAATCTTCCTATTCATCTGTCAGTTATGTGACTAATGTGAGGTCACAGAGTAAAGAATAAATAAGGTTACAGCACTCTTGTGTTATTGCTGATGGTGCTTTTTTTCATGCACTAAGTGTAAGGGAATCTCACCTATTATGCAGTGTATAATAGGTTAGTATAGTAATATAAGCCAGTGCAGAATATTCTGGCATTAAAAAAAAAAAGTTATTTTCCTTATTAATTTCAAGATTTTTGTTGTATGTTATACCATACTTATATTGCATATTACATGGCATATTATTGTATTTTTTATTTTATTTTTTTCATTTATTGCCTCTATAATAAGTATGTACACAGATAAGTTCTATTCTAATTCTAATCCATGTGGATTTATATGCAGTTTTCAGATTTTATAAATGTGAGTGTATCAGCGTTTGTTCTAATTTAAAAATGAATATTTTAATGGCTAATTGTTTATGTAAATAGGTCAAAAATAGTTAAATGTGCATAGCAGATTCTTGCTGAAATCTTTGACCACTCTTCAATGCAAAATTCCTTCAGATAAACTCAAGATGATTGAAAAAAGCAGTACATGCAAGAAAACCCTCAAACTCCCCACATTATTTCAATGGGGTTCCAAAAACCCTCTTGTTTCTTTTTAAGCCATTCCTCAGTGGATTTGTTAACATGCTTTGGATTGTTATCTTTTTGAAAGGTCCAACTTTGGTTAGCTTCAACCTTTAGACAGATGGCCCTAAGCTAAAACATTTCCACCACCATGCTTCACAGTTGTTTTCACATTGTCTTCATGCGTCTTTAGTCCATTTGTGTGAAGTGTGAAGACCACTTGTGTACTGTTACTGTGGCCAAATAACTACTTATATTATTCCACAAAGCTTGGTCTTTGCCCATATGTTCTTTAGCAAACTGCAGTCTTGGTTTAATGTTCTTTTTGGATAGTAAAAAATCTTTTCTCATGCAGGTCATGTTGCTAAACTCTTTTTTCCGATTAAACTCTGACAATGACTAAATGTATGTGTCAATAAATAAATAAATTGTCATTTGTTAGAAATGTTTGCTTGTACCAAATATGTTTAAAAAATCACATGCACATTTTTAAGGATACCATAGAAAGGTTTCTGTCTACTAGGAGAGTTGTTACTGGGAAACTATTGACAAAAAAGAGTCTTGAAATCTTCCTAATTTATTCATTAATTTATTCATTTTCCAAGCCACATATCCTAGTCAGAATTTGAAGGTTATTGGAGCTTATATGGACGTTGTGGAAGTTATGGAGCATTACTTTGGCCTAAAAAGCACCCTACCCTTCTGCCCAGTTGTAATGCAATAGTGTGTTTTAAAGAGTGTAAATAGATCAAAATAAACAGGGAAGTCCATACGCTTGTTTGAGTCTGGACGTTCTCAGCAGTACATTCAAAAATAAGAAGAAAGAATGCAATTCAGATTCCCGGCACCTAATTTGATGCATCTCAAAACAAAGTGACAATCACAGTCTACCACAATGCCACACCCTTTTGAGAGAAGTTCCAGATTGGCTTCAATTACCTGGAAAACAGGAACACTGAGACTCCTGGTTTTGGTTATGTAAGCAGTGGCCAGTGACTGTGCAGAAGAAAAATGTGTTATGATTTCAGATTCACAGACTATCACAAAATAAATGAAAAATGACTAATTAAAGGCTAATACTTTCTAGTACAGTTTCGTTGTTCCTCTCCTTAAACATTAATCTGGCAAAAACAAGCGAGTTAAACCAGGTGTGTTTGAGCAGGAAAATCTCTAAACTGTGCTGGACACTGGCCCTCCAGGATCAGATTTTGGTACCACTGGTTTAAATTATGTTAACCAAATGTTAAGTGATTGATTCAGAGTACATAAGGTGCTAATCAAGTGCATGTAAACACATTCCCAAAGCTTAAAGGTCACCCTTTCCTAGATAATCTTTAACTTTTGTGGTATTATTAAGATATAGCTCTTAATCTAGATTTTATTTAGCATTACTGTAAATAAAAAACCCTGATTTTCCTATATAGATACTCTAGATTAAAACTTGCACAATGAAAAAATTTCCACTGATTAGTGTTTAAGTGCCAAGCGTTGCCCAACTCACATAACCGCATTCTTTGGGACTTTTTTTTCCCTCCACCTCAAAGAAAAAAATCTGATTGTGAAACCTACTGAATAAGAAAATAGAGAGGTAACATGAATACAGTTTCTTCAGACTGATCTCACTGTTTGTCTAATCTTTTTCTCCAGATGGACTACTCTACAAAAACCCTGGCAAAGGGCTGCTTTGGAAAAGTGTATAAAGTGGACTACAAGGGTAACTGGGCAGCACTGAAGAAAGTGCCCGTTGGCTTAATTAGCACAGAACAGCTTAATAGAGAGTTCAAAGTTTATAAGTAAGTAAAGCCATAACCCTGTTTCTAATGTTTCACTATTAGTGTTAAAAAAAATTTTTCACATCTAATATGGCTAAAAATGAATGGTCTCTTGGTAATTAGTAAATTCTGGTTCACTAAATTTCAGTGTTAGCATATCTGGCATAAATTTTCATTTAATTTGATAGGAATATTTTCTGCCTTTAAAAACAACACAAATAATTTGTACGTTTGTAATCAAAATTTGTTAAGCGACCTTGAGATTGTACCAGGCACTATATAAATGTAATTGATTATTATTACTACAAGATATACTAGTTAACAAATAGTTCATTTTTACATCTTTTTTTAATGTTGTGCATTGCTTAGACACATTTATTCATCCTATTGAATTGAACAATGTCCCAGAGATGCCAAGTGAGATGTGCTTATGTCGGATAAATAGACGAGTGGATTTTTACCCCAACAGCAGTGATGATACAGAAGATTTGCTTAGCCATATGTTTTCATTGTCAATTTAACTGGTTTACTGACGTTAACATTCCATAACCTTTTAGTCAAAATTAGTTGTCTCGCTATCTCTGTTTATGATGATTTCTCAGCTCTGCTGGGCTAAACAAGTGTCTGAAAAAGTGCTCAGCTTCTTCGACTATATATCTTAAAACAATTAAAATTACAACCAAACAAATGAAAGGAATGCATTGTCTGTCATTTGTATCTCTTCCACCAACTTGCTTCAGTCTTTCAAAGAAAAGGGCTGAAATCATAGGTGGGAGAATAATTGTAATTTGGCTTTAGCTAACATTGCCGGAGTCTAATATCACGTAAATTAATTGCCATTTTTCAGGAATCCACAAACGTATTCTAGAAAATGTGGTTGGTTTTACAGGGTTAACAAAGACAGCATCTGAGTACAAAATAACAAATCACTTTGGAGGATTAAGATCTGTAATCACTCCCAAACTTAAACCTTTCACTGGTATAAAACCTTTACAACTTGGTGGGTTTTCAAATGTTTAAAAGGTTCCTCACACTTGCATAATTAATGGAAATATTTGTTTCTTTAAAGAACGGTCCACTGAAAATTCTTTAGGGAACCAAAATGGTTCTTTAAATAAACTTGACTTGACTTGACTTGACTTCTTCAAAGGCAGTGTTTCTCAAACCAGTCTTCAGGGACCTCCACATGGTCCACAATTTTTGCCACAAAGGGATATGTTTGGGAACATATGAACCGTCAAGTTGACCCAGAGAACCAGTTTGAGAGTCACTGTTTTACAATTTCCCAAAAGAAACCTCTTCAGCATGTCTACCTTTAGAGTAAAATTAAAACACTAGTGTTACTGCACAAATGAGCATCTTTCACCATCATTTGTATCATTACGCCCCAGGTACTGACATGCTTGTATAATGACTTTCAATAACTACTTGCAGAAACGCCCATCACAAAAATGTGGTTAAGCTTCTTGAAGATCCATGGATGGAAGATGGGAAATGGCACATTCCTCTGGAGTTCATCTTTGGAGAGGATCTTGAGACAACCATATTTAATGTACAGAAATCTAAAATACATGTAAGGCCCTTTATGTTTAATACAGTTACCACTTTACAAAGTGAATGTTTGTGCAAATTGAGCAAATTGGGCTATGTTTCAGATTTTAAAAGTGCTAATGAATTGTCTCTACAGCTAGAGCCGAAGGTGAAGGCCACAATCATCACTGGTATGTGTGAAGGCTTGTTCTATCTGCACAGTAAAGACATTGTCCACCAGGATCTGAAGCCAGATAACATCATGGTGAGACTGCCAATGGGTTAATTACATGGTTCAGCCTAAAATCTAATGCAAAAATGTACATTGTTTTCCCTTACCCCCAATGTAGCTGATCAGTCTGAAGTTTGCGTCTTAAGTTTTGCACTGGAGTTTCAAAAGTGAAGCCACATTGCTATGTCTAAGATTAGGCCATAACTGCAAATGAGAGTGGGCTTATTCCCTAGATTTACTGGCCAAACCATGCACCAGATACAACATGCAGTTTGTATAATGCTAATCTTGTGGTTAGCTACATTGGCCTTGTAGCTTAAGTGCACAACAAAAGAGGCAAACTTAGGGTATAGAATATGTTTTGTCTGTTTGACTATATGCCTTGACTATAAAATTTTAAAATTATATATTTTGTTGATTTTCTAAGCAAAAAGAAGTACATACGTCTGCACAGTGAGAAACATTAAGATAAAACATGACCTTTGCAAATGGTTTTAATCTATTCTACTTGTCAAAGTCGACGCAGAAACGAAAATTGTGCCCTACATTTTTTAAGAAAGTGCCATGTTTTATGTTTGTTCCCTGCAGAGGATGTGTATTTATTTTTTCCTTTAAAGAATCAACAAAACAATGTAAACAATGTAATTTGACCAGGGGGGTTCAAACATTTGCACATGACTATATGTTCTAATCAATAAGATTTTTGACCAGACCATAACTGTAAGGCAGTCATAGTGCAGGATGGTGGTGATAAACATTTCCTGTTTGTCTTCATTCCATTAGGTTGAGCATGGGACCAATCGCCCTGTGATCATTGATATGGGCCTTGCAAAATTCTCTGTAAATGGCTTATCTTCTGCCCAGAACTTGGGGAACGAGGCCTACTCTGCTCCTGAGATCCTACATGAAAACGGAATACGGGACAAGCGCTCTGATGTCTGGGCAATGGGCAAAATGATCGCTGAACTCATCGCAAGGGTCCGACTGCCAACCATTTTTGTGTCTCCTGAGAAAATCTCTGAAACTCTGAAAGACAATCCTTACTGTAATGCTGTGTCCAAGATGGTGACCACTAAACCCATAGAGAGAGCCTCCATGGTGGGGGTGATCTCTGAAATTCGGCGAGCTGGCATACTATTTGGGGTAGAGAGGGGAGTCAAACCAGTTGGAGTACATGAAAGAGCAAATGCAAATTTTGGGGCACAAGGTGATGCCAGAGGAAAGATGGCCATCAACCCGGTGCCACACCGAAGATGGCATCCAACACTCGAGGCACCCAAAGCACCAGTGCCTGAAATGCCGACAGTACGCATTAACCGTAGCCCATCTCCACAGCCACAAGCTGTTGCTTTAATTTCCAAAGATGCACTGATCACTCAGTTTGCTCAGATGGCCATTCCTTTACCACAAGATGGGACAGTGATCCAACGTCGTTATGATGGAGCAACCGGACAGCTGGAGGTCAAAGAGATAGTAGTGAAGGATGGCAAGATTGTGAAGTATGATGATGTTAAAATTACAAAATCATAGTGTTCAAGAATTTGTGATGTCACAGTGCTGCTTTTTCTGTTCTAGTATCAACACTGATACTGAAACCTTAAGCACAGGCCAATTCTGATACTGATTCGATATTTTCTCTTTAGTGACTGCTAGACCTTAAAATGAGCTGTTTTTACTTCTCAAACACTGCTAACCTACAGAAATAAGAAACAGCCAATAGGAAGTCATGTTTTATTATATTTACATTTTTTAAAAATTTAGATATAACCTACAAGGAAATGTGTGCATAATGAATGTCTACACAGCTGACATATTTGCAACTCCCACACAGTTGATTATTACTTATGTTCTCATTACATTTTGGCATTGTTACCATGTGATCCACTTTAACTTATGTTACTTTGTGCTAAAAGTATTTCTGTAATATTTCTAATAATCCATTTTCCACTGTTCTGGGTACAGTCAGAGTTGTGAATAAGACCAAGCTCCTACGATGGAAGTAAAGGTGTCTTGTAGTTTTTGCATTCTATACCTGTGTGTGAGCAGTTTAGAGACCTTCAGGCATAGTAAAAAAAATGCATTCATCATAAATAGCAATAGATATATGCAATGGACAGAAATTGTATAATGTGTAATATATGAGTAATGAAAGTTTTGAAGCGACAAAAAATGTTTACTGTATTAATGTATTTGTATTCTAAAATCACTGGATTTTTTAACCTACTCCACAGCTAAAAGGCTTTTAAATATAATTTTCTTAGGTGCTTATTATGTTTGTTCTTTCTGTAAATTCCTTTACACTACAGCCTACTGTATAATTTAATGCAGTTGTGTATCTTGTTTGTATATACAGGGGTGACTAACAAAACTACACATTATGGCAATACAGTCATATTTGACCAGTTTACTTTACAAAGAAGCTTTGTTCTGGCGCCCCCTTCTGGTTCCCAAAAGATACATGAACCTGGTTACCAGTTATTTATGTGTACACTCACCTTACTCTCATTTTATTGTAATTTTATAGGATTTGTGATACTCTTAAGTGTTGCAGTAGGACATCGTAATGTATTGCTTTATTTTTTTTTAAATCTAATAAAGTTTAAAGTTTCTCACTTTTTTTTTTATTGAAGCAAAACAGAACTTTTAAGTAAAGATCAGCCACAACATTAAAACCACTGATAGATAAGGCCATCACTGGCCTTCTGAGTGGTGTCTGGCTGCAGACTGCAAAACTAGTGCAGGGGCGTAACTTTTCTAAATCATGTCAAACAGCAGGACAACCCGCTCGTGCAGTTTTACTGTTGGGAGTTCTGAATTAAAATACATGTTTTTATTTTTATCCATTGAAGGAAAAGTATAAACTAGTTGAAAGGATGTCTTTTCCTATATGGAAGATAAATAGTAGCAGCTGCTTTCCATCCTATTTAAACAGTAAGTTGCCATTATCTTTTCCCATCTAAAGTTGACCACTGACTTTTTAGAGGTGTTTATGTGTAGTGTATTGCACATAACACTTGAAAGCATGGGCTAAGTACAGTAAATCACTGACTGAGTATTGCCATGTTAATCCAAATGCAAGCTAATTTATAATATACACAGAGCAGTCATAACATTAACACCACCTCCCTAATACTGAGTAGGTCCCTCCTGCTGCTAAAACAGCTCTGACTGTGGTGCACTGTGTGTTCTGACCCCTTTCTATCAGAGTCAGCATCATTTTTTAATCCACAGTAGCTCTTCTGTGGGATCAGACCAGACAGGTTACCCTACATGCATTGTCCTGCATGGCCAATGACACTGTTGCTGTTTCACCAGCTGTCCTTCCTTGGATCACTTTTGGTAGGCCGTCACAATAAGGCCCTTGTCAAAGTGGGTCAGATCATTACGCTCACCATTTTTCCTGCTTCCAGCACATCAGCTTCAAGAACTGACTCTGCAGTTGCTGCCTAATTTATCCCACACTAACCATTGTAATGAAATAACTAGACAGTAAATGTTATTCACTTTACCTGTGATGTTAATGTTATGGCTGATCAGTCTAAGTCATAATCCTGAGAAGGTCTTCACCTCAGATGCAGAAACATCTAGTGGCATAGGTGTGATTTGTAAATTCTGCTGACATTCCATTGCTGTGCTTCATCAAAAGTTTTGGTGAAATGTCTGGAGAACATTAAAGCTTGGATGGCCTGTAACCACTTAAAATGCAACAAGAACAAAATGGAAGTACTAGAGCTCTCAGTGTGTCACTAAATGTGACTGCAGGTTTATCTAATACCTGCTAGTGCCATGGCTGTGCTGAAGGTTAGAGGATGAGTTCAGCATAACGTCTCATGTAACATGACAATGATTCGAACATCATAGTTAAGTTTGCAGATGACCCCACTATGATAGGGCTGATCAACAACAACGAGCCTACAGAGAAGAGATCGAGAACCAACTCCAAGAAAACAAAGAAACTGATCCTGGGCTTCAGAAGAAAGAACCATTGTGATCACCTCCCCATCTTCAAAGCTTCAGATTTCTGGGTGTCCACATCAGTCAGGACCTTTCCTGGACTACAAACAACACTGGCCAAGAAAGGTCTTCAGAGGCTCCACTTTCTGAGGAATCTAAAAAAAGCTCAACTCTCACAACAGCTGGTCAACTTCTACAGGTGCACCATAACATCCATCATCACGTACTGCATCACAGCATGGTACTCTAGCTGTATCTCTGAGAACAGTAGGGCTCAAAGAATGACTGGGGCTTAGCTTCCAACACTGGAAACACTCTTCACCACCAGCTGCATCAAGCAGGCAGGAAACACCTGTAAAGACCTAACCCACTCTGGACACTGCATCCCCACCCCTCTGCCCTCGGGCAAACACTACAGAGCCCTGCATGCCTGCGCAACCAGCCAGAAGAACAGTTTCTACTCTAAATGAAAGTTAGCCTTTTGTACACACAGCAATCACTGTCCCATTTATAAAAGATACATCACTGAACACTGTATCATTCAGTCTACATCTCTCGTGTGCAGTACTGTATTATCTTTTCCACATTGCTTGTTCAGTCTTCATACCTCATATGCAATATTGTACCATTTATTCTCATCCCTTTCATGTGCACACCCACACTGTGACATTTATTTCTACCTTTATACATGTGCAATAACACTACATCTTAACACTGCTGCTCATATGTATTATACAATTTTCCTATAAATAATTATCTTTGTAAATATCCTCTGTTCATTTTACACTGTTATTACCACCAGAATCCATTGCACTAAGCATCAGCACCTTAGCCTTACCTTACATCTGGAACTGTATATATTACTTTGTGCTTACCTTTTGTTTCACTTTATGTTTATATTCTAGATTTATATTTTATATACCCTTTGATTTTCTATTTTCTATTCCTAGTTCTTGTCTTAAGGCATCTAAGAGGTTTTGATCCAAACAACATTTCATTGTATTCGTACAGTGACAATGAAGTTATCCTATTTTATCTTTCTTCTCAGACTTGTTTTGGACTTATTGGTATTTGCACTCAGTCTTGGCCATTGGTCTCACCAAATATTCAAGCTGGTCTCGACCAAGTCCAGCTGCCTTTAAAAATAAAAGTTTCGTTTTTCTCAAGCAATTCTTCTTTCCCTGACTAGAGTAGCTAGAGTTCAGGAAATGGGCATTGGTTAAATCACTTCAAAATCCATCAAGAACATGCATTGACACTGGGCATCTGGTAACCACTCATATGCTTTACAAATGCTCTGTACATGGTGTATCCATGTTCGTCATTTTCATTTGGCCACAGACATGAATGTGGCAAGTGTTTTAAAAATTGGTTTTAAGCCATACACAATTTCTCAACAGTGCACTGATAGGGGATATGCAAAGGCACATACACATTTTGCAACACAACAATTTCAGAAATCTGCAGAAGAGGTCTCAGTACAAATCATTGGGGGGCTCCAGTGTTTTGAGTAATGAGATGTCACAAACTGTTCTACATCCAGACCGTCTAAGGCCTATTGATGAGGAAGCCTAGAGCACAGCGGCATATTGAAAAGCTAAGCCCAAGTGAATGAAATCTGATATGTTATATTAGTTCTGTTTTTAGTTAAAATGGGTTCACATGATTTGCAAATCACTTCATTCTTAGAAAGCAGATTTGTGTTCCAAATCATTTGTTAAGGGTAAAACTGGAAAATAAAGCTTTAATGAGGGCTCCCCTAAAACAAACTACAAAATCATGTGATTCCACTATTACACATCCTCCAAAGTACTGTCAAGACCAAGCCATGGGTACTGTGTTTTAATTGTTAGAGTTATATTTTGCAACTTATTTATCCGCTGTTCTACTGTACTGACGGATATTGCGCTTCCAAGGTTTCAAAACGACTCGCAAAAGTTCCAGAACAAATGTTTTAAGCACAGCCAGCAGATGGCGCAGGTCTGTACTTCTCTTCTCCACTGGTGGTTAGCATCTTGTATTACAACATTGAGTCATTTTCTACTGCTTTGCTACACCAAAATTCTATGTACAATCCATTAGGCCTGGAGTCCTAGCCGGCACAGTCAGCAGCTCTCCTCGGGGGTCTACTCTGATCACACAAGAGCTCCTTAATTGTCATAACGCAACGCAATTACTGGGCAATATGCAATATTTTTCTGTGCAATATTCTTTCACTCATACACTGATACACCTTTTTCTTATATAAAAAATGTTTGTGTGTATATATAGTAAGATTTTTATTTTATACTGTTTTATTTTACATATTTATATTCTTTAGTATGTAAATGTGTGTGTACATATATATAAGTGCATGTGTATATATATCTGTATCTTTTCTCAGCTGCTGTGGTAAGTCAATTTCCCCAAGGGGATAAATAAAGTTCTATTCTATTCAAAGCCCTCAGATCCAGGCTTCTAAAAAGATGAATGCAGGAACTCATAAAAAAGAGCACCAAGAGTTAAATAGATTAAAGGGAAGTGTGGGCAGATCACTTATACAACAATACTTCAACAAGACCATGGCACAGTAGCTATAATATTCACAGTAACACCACACTCAGTATAAAAAGAAAAATATAAGAGAAAGCACTGGACAGAGACTATACTACACTTTTAATTTATTGCATGGTGTAGTAATTTAGCAAAGAAAACAAAAAGGATAAAAGAAATCAGCTCCAAATAGATGAGATTGTATACACAACTCCTGCTTTATACAGACTATATATATATATATATATATATATATATATTATTTATTTATTTATTTTGTTGCATGATCATTGCAGATTGTTCTTGCAAACAAGTTCATCAATCTCTTATATGAGGTTCATAGATTGCACCCTTTACTGCACCAGTCAGGCTTCCTCCTCTCTGTGTAATCATTTTGCTCTCTCCCTCTCTCTTGCTTTGTTTGAAGTAGTATACTGTATATTATACTGCATCAATATATACTGCACCAGTATGTACTGTAATCTGTATACTGTACCAGTACCTACTGTAATCTGTAAACTGCACCAGTACCTACTGCAATCTGTGTACTGTAACAGTATATACGGTAATCTGTATACTGTACCAGTACCTACTGTAATCTGTGTACTGCACCAGTATATACTGTAATCTGTAAACTGCACCAGAACCTACTGTAATCTGTGTACTGTAACAGTATATACGGTAATCTGTATACTGTACCAGTACCTACTGTAATCTGTATACTGTACCAATATACACTAAACTATATGCTGCACCAGTATGTACTGTAATCTGTGTACTGTAACAGTACCTACTGCAATCTGTATACTGTACCAGTACCTACTGTAATCTGTGTACTGCACCAGTATATACTGTAATCTGTATACTGTAACAGTATATACAGTAAACTGTATACTGTACCAGAACCTACTGCAATCTGTGTACTGCACCAGTATATACTGTAATCTGTATACTGTAACAGTATATATGGTAAACTGTATACTGTACCAGAACCTACTGCAATCTGTGTACTGTAACAGTATATACTGTAATCTGTATACTGTACCAGTACTACTGTAATCTGTGTACTGCACCAGTATATACTGTAATCTGTATACTGTACCAGAACCTACTGCAATCTGTGTACTGTAACAGTATATACTGTAATCTGTATACTGTACCAGTAC
>JBBPDA010132267.1:0-23031 GCA_037974385.1 Arnoldichthys spilopterus
AGAGAGAGAGAGAGAGAGAGAGAGAGAGAGAGAGAGAGAGAGAGAGAGAGAGAGAGAGAGAGAGAGAGAGATTGACTGACTGACAAGGAGAATGGCAGGTGAAGGGATCGGTTTCACTCATTTAGAGGAACTGCTCTCTCCTTTCAGTTTTGTCTGTTTGACCTTTCTACACTGCACAGATCACATGAGAACATTTAATTCTGTTCATAGAGAATAGTACTACTAATAAATTGCACTTTGTAATTAATACAATTCATAAATTAATAAAAGAATGGAGATTAAAATTGCAGATTTTTGTGAAGCACTTTGTGTAGAAAGGCTGCTAGGCCAGTACATTTACAGCCATAATTAACTTACATTATTATTTTATACATTATCATGTATACATGATTAATGCATTTTTGTTATTAAGATGTTAAATCTTTATGATTAAATTACATTTATTTGTTTGTTTGTTTATTTAATTTAATTGTACTTTATCCAATTTGTGCAGACAGTGATATGTGGCAAAACTATATGCATTTGTGGTATATAGTGATAGGGAGTGCTGGAGTGTGCCTTTACCTCTGATTGCCAGCGTTGTGAGACATTTTGGTACACATCATACAACTCATCTATTTCCTTAACTGCTGCTTCTGGAGTTGTGTGAATAGGGATGATGATAAACTCCTTGATTCCTGTAACAGGAGAGAGGAACACAGATACGTCTACTCCCATTTGAAAAAACAGCTGGATTGTCAAAAAAGAGACAAAATCAAAGAAAAAACTACACATATAAACATGTTGTACATAACAGACAGGACTACGGTCATCCACAGCCGTAAACACTAACAAACACTATATACAGTAAGAAACAGATTTACAATGACAGCAGTCATCTTCTATTTCAGAAAAGTCTTGCCTGTTTTTGGTGATGAGAACCATACAACGAAAGGTTCCCGTGCAAATGCATCAACATCCTCAGTTTGCATGTCGGGATACTGATAAACAGACTTCACAGATACTAACTGTCTCCTGAGAGGACGGAAAAAGCACAGCAGAGCGTTCAGTAAATCACTGATCACCAGGTTCATTCATCATCCAAACTGCTTTATCCATTTCGGGTCACAGGGAGAGCTGGAGCCAATCCCAGCTGACTATGGGCTTAAGGCAGGGTTCACCCAGGACAGGAAAACCCATTGTAGGGCAAGACAGAGACAGATAACCATTCACACACCCAGTCATACCTACGGGCAATTTAGAGCATTCAATCAACCTGTTGCAAGCCATTGGACAGTGGGAGGAAACCCACATGAACATGGGGAGAGCTTGCAATTTCCACACAGAAAAATGTTAAAAAGTAGCATATATATTATTTTCACATGTAACTGTTAATTTATCATATATCTTATTCATTTTTTATATTAAAATTATTTTGATTGTGATCTCCCAACTCACTCACTCATTTACATTTAGCAGAATGAAGATAATAAAGTAGCTTTGATGCTTCAGAAGAACGGTGCTTGGCATCAGTGACACTGTGTATCTGTTTCAAAAGTGATTAAGTAAAGAAAATATTTGCTTAATAAAATGACAGTAATGTGGTAGTTTTTCTTCTAGTTAATCATTTGTTTTGTGAATTGAAAGTGACGGTACCTGTAGATAAAGGCATATTGCTCCTTGTATGACTTCCGACCCAGTCTCTCACTGATCACAAAGCCATACTCCGGGTTCCTGCCTTTGTATATGCTGTAAGACACAATACATTGCAGCTTTACTACTTTTCACTTAGAGCTTATATATTATAGATTCACATGTCTTTACTTTTATTACTTTTAATTTGCTGCATATCACTCAATATCATTTTACTCTCATAACTGTCAACCTTTTCATTTGACGTTTGGTATCTACCTGTTGAGTTGAGTCATCAGCTGACGGAAGGCATAACCCTTTGCGTCTTTGATTTCCATGACCAGCATGAGGTCACATCGAGTAATACTCTGCAGTGAAAACATGTGTGGACTATTATGAATGAAATTTTCACAAGGCCATGATTATTAAAGAACTTTAAAATGACAGATTGGCCATAAATGAAAATTAAACAGCCACCTTCACCCAAATTTAGCCAGCCTGCAAAGACATGTTTGATATCCAAGTTTGTTCCTGGTTCTTTAGCACCAGAGCTACAAGGCTAATGAAGTTTACAAATAACGGAAGCTTCTTCCTATAACAATTAGCCCTAAACAGACCTGTTTGTATGTTTTTTCACATGTACGATATAAAAAAAATTGACAAAATCTGGCCTATGTTGTGTAGCTACAGTAGCCAGTTTTTTTCTAATCACATATAATATAGTGAGAGAAACCACATAAGCAAGTGTGTTTGGGATGAACCGCTAAACACAGCTGGAGGCAAGTTTGATTATTTGTGCATACAGGTTACACATTGCTTAGAGGTGGCTATAAGCTACAGTTAGCCTACTAATTAGCTACATTAGCCTTGTAGTACCAGTGCATATAACCAAAGTAGATTTAAGACACTTAACAATCTCTTTAACAAATGTATTCATCAAACAAATGTTTTCAAACAGAATCCCAAATGTTGCAGTCTGGATGAACTCTCCATACTGTCCTATAGCAAGATGCTCTCCACTTATTTAATGATGAAATTTCTATACACAGAAAATATTAAAACATAAAAAACATTTTTGACTAAACAAATAAATTATTGACATCCTTTTGGCTGCACTGAACTGTCCTCTCCTGAACCAGTTTGTTTATTTATCATTTTTATCAGTGGTGTGGACCCCACCAAAGCCAATGTAACCACTCAGGTCCCCACAAATATTTCAAGTTGGGTCCAGAGGCTAAAACAGCCAGTCAAGCTTCAGTTTATGTTTAAAAATTATTCTTGCTACTTTGAAGAAAGCAGTTTTTGTTAATTCCATCACCATTCATATCTTAAATGAAATTGTTGCTGCTAAGGGAAGTGAAACTTTGAAAAAAAAACCCTCAGAGATGAACTGAGGTCCGGACCCAGAATAACCAAGCTAGTTCTCATGAACACAATTACAGTGTGAGAATTTACATTACTTCCTGTTCCTTGTACAGATGTGTTTGTGGCTCTTGCATGATGTGTAGCTATAGACCTTATGAAATACTTATCATTTGAAATGTTTCTCATTAAATATTTAATTTCTCGTGTAGTGCATTTACATGTAGGTGATGTACACTGATCAGCCAAAACAGCTCTGACTGGTGCACTGTGTGTTCTGACCCCTTTCTATCAGAGTCAGTATTCAGTTCTTTTGTGGTCTGGCCAGATGGGCCTAACTTCTCTTCCTACATCTATCACTGAGCCTTGTGTTCCCATGACACTGTCACCTTCCTTGGATCACTTTTGTTAGGTATTAACTACTGCACACCTGGAACATTCCACAAGACCTGCAGTTTTGGTGATGCTCTGACTCATACAGCCATCACAATAAGGTCCTTGTCAAAGAGGCTCAGATCCTTATGCTCACCAGTTTTTCCTGCTTCCAACACATAACTTCAAGAACTGGCTGGTCACTTGCTGCCTAATATATCCCACCCCCCTACAGATGCCATTGTTAATGAAATAACCAGTAAGTCAATGTTATTTACTTCACCTGTCAGTGGTTTTAATGTTATGGCTAAAAAGTGCACATCGCAAATTATTTATGTGTTGTATGGAATACACACTGAAACAGCACACCATGCTTCCACTTGCCTGACTGAGAGGGATTTTTTGTTCACATTAAATGAATAATTTATAAAACAATATTTAAATGAAATATTCAAGAGATATGAAGTAAACCTTACTTGCAGTATAACTTTCAGCACTTCTGGTTTGGCCATCTTGGTTTCTCCAAAGGACTGTATGTTGAAGGAGCAGATTTTGAGGCTGAGGGCCCCTCCGAGGCTCAGAAGGAGGAACAGACAGAGCTGCATTACTCCAGGGCAGGCTGGGCTGAATGATAAGCGCTGAGAAGTTTCCTCAGCTGTTTATAACCCAACCCTTCCTCTGCACCAGCCCTTCCTCGTCCGCAGACTACACCATAACCTGTTAATTGTTAGGCAACTGAGTGTTTCACAAAGGACATGAGTATATAAAACTATATAGAGATAAATAAAACAAATATTAATATTTGTATGCACATATACATTATGCAAAACTTTGGACAGTGGAGGAATTTTGTCTACAAACTGTCATCATCAAATCTTATGACAAAAAATACTGTAAATAGTATGTATTTGACAACACATAAAATAAAATAAATCGGTAAAACATAATAAAAAAAAATAAAATAGCAATAAATAAATAATAATTAATCACATTTAAAAAATATATACATTTTATGACGGTATTTGAAATAAACAAAAAAATCACCACAAGTGATTTGAAATACACCGCTCTGGATACATCACTTTATAAATAACAGTAGAAAATAAAAAAGCACACTGTGATTTTTGTTTGTCAATATGTTGCTTAACAATTTAATCTAAAAACACATGTATAAACATGTACTAAATCATGGTGTTTATGTGTATGTTTTACATATAAAAGCTATTTCTGAACACTGCTGAAGTTCCAGAAGATGACTAACACAAACTGAGCATAAACAGATGGGCCTCAGTCTCTCACAGCAAGGTCGAGCTCCAAGGCAGAGGTCTCCAATGAAGCGGATCATGACAGAAGCCTGTTTGTAATTGTGAACAACTTCATTTACTGCAATTAGTAATACATTCATTTATGTCACACTTAGCACTTCTGTATTGCCCTATCATAACATATCATCACCTTTAATTACAGCACAGTTATAAAAACAGACACCTGGTGGCATCCTCTGTAAAAGAAAAATGATGTGTGGCCATGATGACTTACTAAAGTGTGGAAAGGAGATCCTAATGCATGGCCACGACTTAATAAGGCATTGGAAAAAGATAATTAAGTTGGGGGACACAGGGGACGAGATGCTATAATTTGTGGCCACACTTTAGTAAAGTGTGGGAACAAGATAGTTAGCTCAGTTACAGCCAAGGCTTTTATTTATTTTCCACACCATACTAAACCATGACCACGTCATTTAGCTTAACTTACTGTGTAACTTTTATTACTGTGTAACTTTTTATACTTTATTGTTAGGTTTATAGTTTAGCCTCCTATTTATTATAAGTTTTCTTTTTTTTTTTTTACCTGCCTATCTATTTTTACTTCTAAATTTCTGGTTAACCTATTATTTATATACATAAATGCACAGTCTCAGGAACGTTCAGGGTACATTTCACTACATAGCTGTACTTGTATAACTATGTACGTGACAAATAAACCACTTGAACTTGAACTTGAACTAATTATCTTGTTCCCACATATTATAAGTTGTGGCCACGCATTTATTTTTATTGAGAAGGGATGTCACCAGTGGGAATCAGTAGAAAACATTCAGTCATGCATAGAAATCTCATGTGGCATCTTCAGGACATCCTTACTGCCACAGATTCAAACAGATGTGAGACAGCAATCAATAGACAATGACCGACCGCTTCCACTCCGTTAACAGTTCTCCCTGGGCCTACATCCAGAAAAAGGCCCTTCTGTGCACCTGACAGATGTTTCCCAATGAGCGATTTTGTCGGGATAAAAATAATCTTCTTGCTTTCGCCTTTAAATTAAACGCATCGCTCGACCCGAGAGGCGCTGTGACCGCGCTAGACTCTTGTGCCCACTCGTTTTCCAGAGCGCCGCGATGTCCCTTGCTAGGATTGGCCAGTAATTCAAAGCAGGCCGCGGTCCCATGCTGGGATTGGCTTTTCGTTTGCATGTCGTTTACCAGTCTTCCGATAAGCCACGCCGTTTTGTGCTGCGATTGGCCAGTCGTTTACACGAACCTGCCAGGCGCCGTTCAAGAACACGACGCTTGGCCCGTGCGTGTGAACGGCTAGCCAATCGTAGCCAAAATGGGCGTGGCTTGACGGAATACGGGTGCGGAAAAACAACCCGATGAGCTGACGCTGTCAGACTGTCAGGTTCAGAGCCATTAGCTCACGGCAAAAATCAGAATATGACACTGGCGTGTGGGCTGTGAGGAGTTTTCTGCTGACACTCATACGACGGGCGACACGCTGTAAGTGCTGGTCGAGGATATATGGTACATTTTGTGCAGAAAATGGACGGTATTCTGCTGAGAAGCTCTGATATAAGATGAAGGACGCAGTAGGAGCGGTGCTGTGCAGTGGGAGGTTAGAGGGTGTTCAGTGCAGGATTTACTCAATTACAGGAAGTGATTCTGACTCTGAGCCGAGGTTCATTTCGCTCTTGCATTTTGACAGAGTGCAGATGTGATGCCGAATGATCGGGCTGGGTTAATATGGTGATTAATATTAATGTTATTGTATGTGTATGCTGACGAAATACACTGTCTGTTCCTCTCTCTTTCTTTATATCTCTGTCTCTCTCCCTCTATCTTCTTACTCTTGTTACTCTCTATCTACCTCTCTCTCTCTTTCTCTCTCTCTCTCCCTCTTTCTCCCCTTCTCTCTCTCTCTCTCTCTCTCTCTCTCTGTCTCTCTCGCCTCTCTCTATCTAGCTCTCTCTCTCTCTCTCTCCCTCTTTCTTACTCTTCCTCTCTCTCTCTCTCTCTCTCTCTCTCTCTCTCTCTCTCTCTCTCTCTCTCTCTCTCTCTCTCTCTCTCTCTCTTTCCCTCTGCCTCTCTCTCGTCTTTCTCTACCTACCTCTCTCTCGCTCTCTTTCCCTCTTTCTCCCTCTCCCTTTCTCTCTCTTGTCTCTCTTTCTATCTACCTCTCTCTCGCTATCTCCCTCTCTCTCTGTCTCTCTCCCTCTTTCTCTCCCTCCCTCTCTCTCTCTCTCTCTCTCTCTGTCTCTCTCCCTCTTTCTCTCTCCCTCTCTCTCGTCTCACTCTATCTCCCTCTCTCTCGCTCGCTATGTATATCTCTCTCTATCTCCCCCTCTGTCTTGTTACTCTCTCTCTATCCACCTCTCTCTCTGTCTCTCTCCCTCTCGCTGTCTACCCCCCCTACACACTTTCACGTGTTGACCTCCAGTAAGGTTTCAGTTTGTTATAACTGTGCTTGTTTGAACTGCACACAATAATATTATTGATAAAAGGATCTTTGTATCCTGACGGCACAATCTTTCTCTCTCTCTCTCTCTCTCTCTCTCTCTCTCTCTCTCTCTCTCTCAGTCTGTTATAACTGCTTGTTTAAATTTTACACGCATTTGAATTTATCTCCCTTGCAGATCATTGCACCATTGCTGGTTTTGCATGCAGTGTGTCTTTGTTTGATAGACTGACTGTACTGTTGGTCTGGATTGAGGCTCCAGTATTATGTAAACTGATGTTACTGCAGTGTCATGCTTACGAGACAAATGACACTTGGTAATCTGACCCAATCTGGGTCAAACACAAGCAGAATTTGGAATTATGTCCATATTTAGCTTCAGTCACAGTTATTCCTGTATAAAATCCTATTTTTCTGATATTGTACACTACACACACTTATCATTGTGTACATGTTTTGTCTTAAGGCTGAACACTACTTTGTTCATTATTCACTCTTACCATTTCTAAACCATACAGTGTTTTTACCTTAAAATGGAGGCACTGTGCAAGCCTGCAAGACCCATGTCAGGGTTTGCTGAGGATGCTGCTCCAGTATTGCCTGCCCTTGATATTACAGCCTGCAGTTTTGCATCTTTTGTTGGTAATGCATGACTGGCTGTAGATGGTGAGTTAATTGGTTGTGACAGTCTTCACATAGTGCCAGTGATGCCGTCACCACTCTCTCACCCCAGAGCACATGCATTTGTTATTTTTTATTTGTTTTTGTCATTCTGATTTGGGGTATGGACTATTCAAACATATCGGGACACCCCTTCTGATCAATCAGACCAGCTACTTTAAGGTGCAGGCACAAGCACAATTTGACACAGGTTTTCAGGTGCTTGCATAATCTGTGTAGAAAAGCACTGCTAATAGAGTGGGATGTTCTGAAGTAGCCACACCTGAACCTGTCCAACGTGTAGGGTGAAACCTTCTCAGATGAGAAGAGGCTGTTACTGCAGCAAAGGGCCTCTTACTCTATTAATACCATAGATTTTGTAAGAAGTATTGAATGAGCAGGTCTTTACAAATTTGTGTATATAGTACTGTTTTACAAAACCAGTTCCAATCCCACTTAAAATCGTCCCCTATCTACATTTGTTCCAATAAGTGTACCGCTGTTTTGTTTGCATAACTGTAACTCTATTATTTGTTATCGCTAATTTTTGTTATCTCTAATCTTTTATAGTATGTACAGCCTTTGCACACTGGTTGGGAGTGAATTCATTGTGTTTTCCGTCCTATAACACACCCTGTTCACATTGATGTGTAGCTAGGGAGCTGACTGAGGTGTGACAGAGTGGGAGAAACACAAAGGCATGAATTCTGGCGCTGCCTCCGGCTCTGCAGTCGAGAAACACTGAAATAGGTCATCTTCCAGAACCTTGGAGTGCCGGACAGTTTTTAATGCGGGTGATTCTCTTTTACAGGTTAACCACAGCCATGGATCTGGACGTAGTCAACATGTTTGTCATCGCTGGAGGCACACTTGCAATCCCCATTCTGGCCTTCGTAGCGTCTTTTCTGCTGTGGCCTGCGGCTCTCATCAAGGTGTACCACTGGTGAGTATGATGGAGAAGGGCATTCCTTCACCCCATGACCTCTGCTACAGTTTGGCCTTCATATTACGTGGAACTGGCTGTGACAACCCATTTATAAAAACACCAAGGGGAGCCAGTGGAGTAATTTTTTTGATAGATTGAGAGCTTTTTTTGCACAAGAGCATCAGTAATCTTTACATAAGCTTTCAGACACCTAAAGTCATAATGTCACATTGCATAACCATCTTAAAAACCCTTCAGTGTACCAAAGGACAAGTAAGCTCAGTGTTTTGCCCCAGTTGGGTCTCATGTGCCCTTTAGTCTACATCCAGAGATAAGGAATGAACTTGTGTTTGTCATCTCAGTTTAGTCATCCTTCACTTCATTTATTACAGCACTTGGCCCTTCGTGCTCCACATTTGCCAAAACTTTTATATATGATTTAAAGTAGAGCTTTGGCTAAGAATCAAAATTACAGTTTCATGCAGTCAGACAAGGTCATTTTTCCTGCCTGAGGTTTGCTTCTTTCGTTTGCTCTAAAGCTACAATTCTAATGTAATGGAAGCTTATACCAGTGTATGTCTCAGTATGTTGTGAACCATAGCTAAAAGCTAATAGCTAACAGGTATGAAGCATAGCTGAAACAGGTATAGTAGTGATCTTAAAGACTTTCTTGTATGTAGCAGTGTCACACACATAGATGCACATACATACACATACATACACTCACATTTCTTTCCTAAATTTCAATTTGACAAGTAAAATGAGACATTCTGTGATATTCAGGGTTCTTCTCTGTTTGTAGCTCATTGTTTAAATTTAAGCAAATTTGTGACACTGACCTTGTAAAAGGATTATTTGCATTGTTTTATAACTGTTAAATCAGTAATGCAGGCCACAAGGTCCTCTCTTAGCTTCCTTTTGACTGCCCCACTATAGGGAGTGTGTTTTAATTGCTTTCTTAATTACTCTAAAAGTGCAAAAGATCAGGGCAGCGTAACTTACAGTTTCCCTTTGGCCGAGCAGTACCTAAGTAGGTGAAAGGTGATCTAGTCCATTGGAGAGAAATTCCTGTACTTGTGGAAGGTTTTACAGATAGAAATGATTGTTTGTAAGATGTAGTTGTTTGTGTTAATAATTTGCATACACACACTGTCCAAAAGTTTGTGGACACCTACACCTGTGCTTGAAAAGGTTTTAATATATGAGCCTGTTTACAATATTTAGTACAAACCTGCTTAGATCTGAAATTTTGTTTTTGTAAAAGGTGCAAAACTAAGTGAAGAAGCCAACATTTTTATGTATTTTTGTGATGTTTGCATTTATCAGCACTCAGACCTTCAATGTGTTTAATCCACCTTTGGACCAGTATATGCTTTTAACTATAGTTTAGAAAAGAAAACTGTTAAATCATTATTTAGGCAAAACGTGCTCTACATACCAAGTACAATGTGCTCAAGGTAGAAGAAAAACTGATGTTTTGTGTTAAAAAAAAGTTTAGTTGACGTAGTCGAAAAGTAGCAATGAAAAATGAACATCATGCAGACAATTTCAAGAGGAAGCATGGTGTCCCCAAACAATTGACGAGCAGTGTAGATTTCTGGAGCTTCTAGGGACTTAAACTTTGTGCAGTTTTCTGTATCAGCCAAACCTTATGCAATGTTCCCAGAGGACATTGTTCCTTGTAATTACTCACAGGCAAAGTGTGTCCTGCAAGCTACTGTCAGTGACACCGTAACCCGCTGTGGGGCTCTTGGGCTCGCTGATGCACTCCTTCAAAGTCATTGGAGCACTGAAAAATGAAATGTCAAATCTTAAAAAGCTCTCTGAACCATTTCTGGCAAGCATTGCTTGTTTTTAGACATGGTAATAAATCAGAATACAGAGCTTACTGAAGGTATACATCTGGCTCTTAATCAGCATGAGGTAAATAAGCACATGGTGCTACTTTTCCAGCACGCTTTCACTAGCAGTGTGGGATGCTGATATATCATGTCATACTGCAGAAATGAAATTTGTTTGTTGTGCATGAGTCTTCTTATAGCTCTGCAGGAAGAATGCAGATTCAGCACTCAGAATGTATATCTTGCTCAATAAATAGGCATGCATTGGCGTACTCTGTGTTTTTGCTTAGCAACATTTCTGCTGTTCCATTTTCAAGGTACTGGAGGAGGAGGCTGGGGCTGCAGGTGGATTACGCCGAGCATAAAGGATATCGGTTCTGTTACTCGCACCGAGGGAAGCCAGGGAGCAAACCCTCTATACTTATGCTTCACGGCTTCTCTGCTCACAAAGATATGTGGCTAGGAATAGTGAAGGTAAAAGACTTTGGCCATTTGAAAATTTAGCTGCAAAGAGCTGTCCATTTTAAATTCGTCCTGGTCAGGAATGTGTCACTTCAGTCACTCTAGGTTTGTCATTCACATTGAAGTGATGTGGAGTGTTGTTCCTGCAGTCTGTAGCACTATAAGAGTAGTGGATGTGAGAAAATGATTACACCTTGTGTTGACTCTGGCTTTTGGGAAGCAAAGGGATCATAGCAGCCATACAAAGGACCCACACATCTAGAAGAACCTTAACATTTTGTTCTGTATATTTCTACCTAGGCTGCCTTTTGAATATCAGGGATAACAGGCTATATATCATTTACATATTGTTGCTGTTGGGGCAAAAGCTCATATTTCCATCTTATTTGTCTATCATTTGTATATGTTAAGTGTTTTTTTATAGTTTGACACCAACTGCCCTTTACAATCTATGGTTTTATTGAAAAATGAACGAAGATAATAGCTATAAAAATTAATAAATGTTTTTCAGACAGTGATGATGCATCAGTCTTAATGGCACTGTAACAAAAATGACCTGTTTTGTTCTGAAGGAAAAAGAGCAGTTGGATATGACATATCCATATATATACTTATATAAATGAATAATAACTGTATTTGGTGCATGCAAGTGTTCTTCAGGTAAATAAATACAATGTAAAACAGTCCTTAGTTGAACCAGTCTGTAATATAAAGTTGTTCGTTTATTTAATAATTTACATTTATTTTATACTGAGAGGTAATTACTATGCTAATCACTTTTGGGCAGTGTCTTAAATATAAAAAAGTTCTGTTTTCTTTGTTTATCTTGAAGCATTAATAAGACACATTCATGTCAGTGGATTTAATCTATATATCATATTTGTAGTTCCTTCCAACCAACCTGCATCTGGTGTGTGTTGACATGCCCGGTCATGAGGGCACCACACGCACTAGCGCGGTGGACTACTCCATTGAGGGCCAAGTCAAAAGGATACACCAGGTATTGTATTCTTTAATTAGTTTATACTCTCTGCCAGTGTAGAACATTGTCACAGTTGTCACATTTTGATTGGTCACATTATATGAAGGTATCATTTTAAATAATATAATAATTTTGTAAGTACATATTTTTTGGAAGAATATAGCATCATTACCATATTATAACCTAATCAGAATTTCATGCATGGCAAATGATGAGTAGTGTGCTCCAGGGGTAAATTCTAATTTGCATTTTTCAGCACTGACATGCAGGAGAGCTCTTTATTTTACAGGGGAAGGTTACTACTTTAGCTCTACAGCCATTTACTACATTGAAGACGCAGTTACTTGGTATTTGTCTCAATTGGTCTGGTGTGGGCAGTGAGGTGCATAGTCGTTTACACCTGGCATTTCAATAGGTCTCAAAAGTGCCTCCAGTGACTGCTTATGACTGGGGGAAGAGTGCTGTGCATGTTACCTACATCGTTTTTCTTTGTATATCGATGTAAATGTGCAGCAAGTCCTTGCTGATGCAAAGGCTTTTAGATCTCACAGAATGCTAAAGCAAGCTAGTACATAAATAGGAGAGAAGTGAGCAACACATAAAGATGCTTTAGTGTTAACATAACAAAACTAAACACAAAAAACTAAATCCCAAAAGACTTCTAACTCCCTACAGTGTGCTATTGTAAAGTCTGGCTTCTGCACCTAAATGGTACACTATCTGTCTAATTTGGGAGCAGGAAACTTGTAATGCAAATTTAATACTAGAGGTGTAACACTGAATCTTTCTCGATGCATCGACCAAAATAGCGCAAAATCCAATGCGTCGTTGTAACACATAAAAACCTATGTGCATTCAATCCACAATCAATTTTTCTTCAAATCATAGTGAGCAATGTTTTGTACTGAGTAGCTTCTTCTGCTTATGACTACACTGCTGTATTTGACCTTTAATAATAAAATGTTCACATTATAATGTGTTTGCATGTGTGAGTTCATGGAAATGTAGCAGATTGTGTGAAATTCCATTATATTTCATACATATCGAACTGAATCACATTGCTACAAATTTTAAGAAATATCTTAGATATATTTAAAATGTATCAGATCTTAGATGAAATAACCGGACCGGTTTGGATCAGATCGTGATCAAACTTGTGATTTAGTTCCCTGTTTAATACTGGGTAAAAATATGAGAGTTTTTAATAAATACTGTTGTATTGTAATATACTCATTATTATATAAAAGATTTTTGAACAGTTATGTATTTTAGCATATTTAATTTTGCCTGCTGTTTTATAAAACCAGTAAGCTGCTTGTGTCAGTGTGATTTTACCATAAGAGGTTTTCACTTATGCTGCTAATGCCAGGTGTGAGTGAGGCCTGGGTCATTGCTTCTGTTTTGCACAAAAAAGGAAAATGTTTCCTTATAAAAACTCTATATATACTCTATAAACTCTAAATTATATACAATTTGGCCAGATTAGGAATTTTTTTGCTGATGTACCATTTATGCTATTTACCACTAACGTCTTATTTCTATGAAAGTTCTTTTTTATATTATCAGTTAATAGAAGAAAATGGTCTCGATGTCTTTATTTTCTGAATACTAAGTTAGCCTCTTTGTAAGCCTGGCTTTAAAATAGATGCCCTTCTTTTGGCCTTTTTTTTTTTTTTACCTCAGTGTGTCTGTATCCTTGGGTAGAAAATAATCCTTTGATGTCAGCCTCATGCCTCAGTCCACACTTATTAAGCCTGTGTTTGATGGAGAGAGGTTTCTGCTAGCTGGTCTTTAATAAGTTTGATCGTCCCTTGTGTTGAATATTAAGATGTTTGGATGTTGCAGAGGGAACAGAGATGTACACACCACACTTCCTCTGTACTGTCAAAATGTTTCTGTATTAGTTTGCTGTTTGCTTCTGTCATTTGAATGTGCACTGCAATTCAAAATAGTATAATCACAGTCTTATCATTTAAAACATGTTGATCGATGTATGAACTGTTTCCAATATGAGGCTCTCTCTATAACGCCATGCCTTAACCACAGCCGCATGTCTGCTCCAGCTTAATGAAGAGCTGCTTGCAGTTTGAGAGGGACTCATTAGGAACATGAGGCTTTTAGCTTCAGTTCTAAAGTAAAGAAGGACGACATGGACGTCAAATATGTATTGGCTAATTTGCAAGGTTTAGTTTTAAACATTTCCTTTAAAGCTCAATCACGTTTTGGTTTGTAGTTTAACAGAAAGATTAAATTGTAATTTAAATTGTATTAACATCGATACTCATCTATGTTCATCCACCTTGAATAAAACCACAAAAACATAATAATGACCATTTATAATATGGCAATTCTCATTAATAGTGTGTGTGGCTTTAGACTCTGACTCTGTAGTTTCTTGTATTCTTGTCCTCTTTGCAGTTTGTAGAAAGTATCCAACTAAATAAGAAGCCTTTTCATCTAATGGGCACATCTATGGGTGGAAATGTAGCTGGAGTTTATGCTGCCCGCTACCCCACAGACCTCTGCAGTGTCACACTCATCTGTCCTGCAGGTCAGTACCATTCAAATATGAAAAATTCTTCTGTTTTTTCCATTGCTTATTTAATGTGGAATTTCTTAAGTCTATGAATTAGCTCGTCTCCAATGAAATCCTCCTTCTGCTACACAGGCCTGAAATATCCAGAAGAAAGTACATTTGTGAAACGTCTGAAGGACTTGGAAAAAACCAAGGATGTTAACGGGATTCCTCTTATCCCGTCCACTCCAGAGGAGATGGAGCAGATGCTTAAACTATGTTCCTTTGTCCGCTTTAAGATTCCTCAGCAGGTAATCCACCTCACAGTTTAGGACAACTCGGAAATGGAGACGTTGAAATCACAGCACATTTAGCTTGGGAACGGTCCTGGTCAGTTACCACCAAAAGAGTTACCTTGAGGAGCATTGTTGTTACAGTGAAGGTGAAATGAAAATTTAGATAAAGTCTACGCCATTGCTATATACGTACTTTACGAGTGCTTTTTCCCATTAAAACAGAGCTAAGGAATTTTGGTAAGGCAGAAAGTTTACTTTTTGGCAAGATCTTCACAACTAACTATTTGTATGGTGTAAATTGTCCCTATTATTTAGTAAAGCAATATTTCCATATTATAGTAATATTACAGTGGTGAAGGTAACTTTGGTAGGCTGTCACCTTCATGACATGATGATGTTGAATAGTTAATGTATTATTATTAATAATCTCAATAAATAATTCTTCTACCAAACAAAGTGGTTTACATCAAGCAACATAACCATCAAATATTACTCCATGAATAGCAGAGTAGTTTGTAAAGTCACAGTACAGAGTTTTAACTTTTCTTTACAGTTTTCTGTATATATATTAAGTATGGCCCTTATTAATTTTTCAATAATTACCAACAATAGAGCAATAGAGCTGTCACTATTGATAATTTTTATTATTGAGTGATCAAGTGTCATATACACAAAATGACTTAAATGTGTGATGTGGAGTAATTATTTTACTTCATAAAAAAGTTTGTATAGAACACCCCACTTACAGGAGCTGTACAGAGCTGACAGGGGCCCTACAGCAGTGCTATGTGTGAGTATAGTGGAGTCTGAGGATTTGAATCTCCTCTGAGCTTTGAACACTTGATGAAGCAAACATAAAAGTCTGTATTAGTGTTATTGCATTTTTAAAAGTTGCATTTTTTCACTTGTCATCTCAATGTAACTTGGTTTGAAGGCGACTTATGTGTTTTCACTCTATTTTCTAATGGAAACTTAGATGTGCTAAGTTTTTGACTATAATACATAATAAATTGGCCCTGATTTATAGATTTTTCAAATGTATTTATCGTCCCAGCCCTAATGTTGAGTATTTTACAACTGCATTGAATGAACCTAGCCAATCAGATTTTTGAACCAGAATGAACTCATTTTAAAAAGGATTTTATTTCAAGGAGGCTTTCTTAAAAAATCAAATGCAAATAAAATAAAATGTACTTTACTTATTATAGAATTATTTTATGCTAGACCTAAAAAATTTGATTAGTAAGGGATTTAGCTTTGTCATGTTTATCTTAACTCCTCCCAGACACTTTAACGAAATGGCTCAGATGAAAAGTCAAATCTCATTCAAATATTATGCAATCATTGAAGTCTTGTGTTGCAGCAATGTATGTAAAGATGATCTCCTATTTATCAAAGTCCAATTAAAGACAAATTAAATGGGGATGGTGTCAGACTGGCTGGTTAAGACACAGTGTACTAGAATTAGCGGAGGTAGCTTTAGAAGCTTTACATTTACTTATTTGGCTGACGCTTTTATCCAAAGCGATTTCCAAGACATGGAGCAGAGTAGCGGGACGTTACCTTGCTCAAGGGTACCTCAGTAGTGCCTGAGCCAGGACTTGGACCTGCGACCTTCAGGTCCCCAGCACAGTGCCCTAACCACTAGGCCACCACTGCCTTATCAAGCTTTATGATTGAATAAAGTTTGATTGTAGTTATGATTATTATTATTGTGAAGCATTATCATTTCCTCTGGCTTCTTCTTTCCTAATAGATTCTTCAGGGACTGGTTGATGTCCGTATTCCACACAATGACTTTTACCGTGAGGGTTAGTTACCACTATTTAATTAATAATTCCTTTAATACCTGTAGTTGATGCTGAAATGAAAGAAATTGACTCACGCTGTCTGTCTCCTCTTTCAGTGTTTATGGAACTGGTTGAGGAAAAGTCTAGGCACAGTCTGCATGAGAACATGCACCTTATCTCAGCACCTCTCCAGGTTATTTGGGGGAAACAAGACCAGGTAAGATTACCATCATAAGACACCATAAAACAGGCATTGTGCAGGAGACTGGTGGAATTCCAGTCTATGGAGAGATGGAGAAAAAATTCAGTAAGTCTCTGATGAGACAGATTGGCGTTTGTGATCCAAAACGAATCATCCAACATCAGTGTCTGACCTTCCTAATGCTTTTGTGGCTGAAGGCAGTCAAACTCCCAGTAGAGCAGAGGTTGTTAGTGTTGCAAATCGGGCAAACACACCTGTTAATACACTCAGTTACAGAGCTAACTTTTCAACATGCAGTGTAGATCAGATTAATCTTATAAATGATTGTGTCTGTTCATAGGAGTTTCATTAAGTCCTGAACTGTATCTGTCAGATATATTTAGAAGGTTTATTAACACGTTGCCTTATTCTCTTCAGGTTCTGGATGTGTCTGGAGCCTCTGTGTTGGCTGAAGCTTTGCCTGGGTGCCAGGTTGATCTCCTGGACAACTGTGGCCATTCTGTGGTGATGGAGCGCCCACGCAAGGCTGCTCATCTTATCATGGACTTCATCAACCGGCAACAAAACTCAAGCAGCCGTAGCAACAAAAAGCTATCTTGAGATTGAAATTAGGGAATTATGTAATTTGTAGGAATTTTTAAATAATCTAAAAAAAGATATTTTTATAGTGAATGCTCAGGGACAATCAGCAGAGTTGAATCCGCTCTTACAATATTGACTGGGGAACAAATAAAATGCTGTGGGTTTCAGTATAATTAGTTCAGTCCTGGTAAATTTAATGTAAATGCAGGTAATAACAGATGCATTTAGTACCACTAGACTTCAAGGTCTTTGTAATGAATTTTTAATGCAGGTTTTGCAAATTTACAAAAAGCACTTAAATTACTTTTGTGAAGAAATGTCCTATATTCTTTTGTAGGTGACTATGCATTTTTCTCACTTCTCTGGATAATACAGAGGATGTTTTGCTTGTTCTTGTGCATACATTGTGCTGCATTGTAATTTTCATGTAACCAGCTTCATTCCATGTAGGAAACAGCATTTACATTTAACCTGTAAGGTGTTTCTTTCTCCATGTGAAGCACTAGAAGTCCGAGCAGTTCTGCATCTGTGTAAGCTTAACAGAAGAGTTAAATGTGAATGTGGTGATGAAGTATTTTCTATGCCTGTAAGCGAGAGGAGAGGCACTATGGGGAATGTGACTTCTACCTATTCATTTCAATAACATTAGTCTGAATAAAACATTCTTCCCCCAAAGAGATAAATTCACTAATAGTAGAATCAGTATTTAGCCTTTATTTTATGCTCTTTAGATGATTAGTTGTGCCTCTGATGTGTCATATCAAATGCTAAACTGTGAAATTTTCTTAAAATTATTATATGAGATAAAATGCACAAGAAACGGGTTGTAAGTTGAATTTTATACACCTAGCTGGGAACAGGCATCTGGTCTGATTCTAGACCTTTCTGGGCTTGTAACCTCTTTAAACAGGACCATTGTCTAAACATTAATTTAGGAAGACTAATTGTACTGTATTTTGTTGCTGTTATATTTAAACAAATTGCATTACACTCTGTCTTGATTCCAGACTCTTTGTTTTATTTCTCTACAACAGTGTAAATTTAATTATTTCTCCTGGGAAAGTAAATGTAGTGAACCTTTACACTCGTTTACTTACCATGTTCTACCATCATGGGTGCATTTACAAACAGAACAAAGACAACATTAAATGTCGAAACTGAGAAATTTTATTTTTTTCATGAAAAACCCTTACAATTTAGAATTTGATGCCAGGTCCTGGATCAGGTTTTATATGGTTTCTTCCTGCATGGTAGAGTTTTAACTTGCATTGTGGATGCAATGACCAACTGTGTTCGTAGATAATGGTGTTATGAAGGGTTCTTGAGCTCATGCAGTGATTTCCAGTGGAGAGCCTGTTTTTAATCAGTGTCTGTTTTAATGCAGTGCCCCCGGATGGCCTAAAGATCACAGCCCTCTAATACGGATTTTCAGCCATGTCCCCTGTGTATCTTTTAATTATATTTCATTCCATAAATGCAATTTAATAAATACTTTATATCTATTGGTGAACCCCTCCCCATCTTTACTTGTGAGATGCTCTGCCTCTCTGGGATGTCATTTTACATAAACAAAAGGATATTGTATAATACTAATTTTGCATATGGTGATTCAAACATGTTGTCCATTTTGTCTGACAGAAATGATTGTCCACATTTCTTTGGTCACAGTGATCTTTGATCTTTCAGTGTAGGCCTTTTTGGGCCTCTAGAGGGCACCTTTTCCTCATGCTTGGTTTGTCTTCAGTCAGCTGAGGCGCAACGCATTCACTCATGCTTGTTTAAAAAGGGCTGTGGGTTCTGGAGGTGGTTCAGTCATCTTCTTCTTAACTTTTGGAGAAAAAAGTGTACAACCAGCAGAAAACCTGAACTTGCAGCTTGGTTTCTGAAGGATGATGCAGATTGGAGTTGTTAGTGGTGCTCCAGATGATCTCTGTACATCAAATCAGCCATGGCTTACTAAACAGCAAACATATAGGAGTTTAGTGTAAGAAATACTAAAAGAAAGATTTTCTAAATTAGTTTTATTGTCTTGGTCAGGAGTAGATAGTCCAGTGTAGATAATCCAGAGTCTGATCTGCACTTTCTGCACCTCCTACTTTTACATCTCCATAGGAATATTTGGTCTTGAGATTGTTGGGACATTCTCACTGCAGAGCTTGGAACTTGAACAACTATGTCATAGGCGAGCAGGTGGAGGGATGGGCTGATAGAGAGGGGCTCAGAACTGAGGGGACCTTTCAAAGGGAGCAAATCTGCTCGCTGTCTGATGCTTATCAATGTCATCTCAATAGATCTCCAAAGCCCTAATTAGTTCTTCAATGATTCTTATGGATTGAGCAATTTGACATTTAAGACTTAAAATTTTCTTTAAATCAGAGTCAGGTTCACTTTATTGGCCAGAGTGTATGAATCATTGTCTGCATTCCTTTATTTCATGAACAACAACAGTGTCCTGCTGCTGTTCACTTCAGTGGAGACAGATGATGTATACAGAGAATAAAGAAGTGTGCCTACTCCCTTCAGTATCTCAGTATGACCTACACTCAGAAGAGTTGGTACTGATGATTATGCTAATGTTTATCATAATATAGGCATGTGCTTATTCCCTTGTGTGTTTGGATATTAATGATGCCAATATGTGATTGTTTCCTTTAGAATTTTCCCACACTCTGGTCACTGAGAGAGGCCCACTGGACAATAGAAGTGCGTTTACTCTGAAGTTCATTTGACTTTACCAGTTGGTCCTGAAATAATGCCTCTAACATTAAGCAAAATTGCTTTACAACATTAGCTAGTGATATAAAAACAAAATACTTAGAAATGTCATCTTTCATATTGTGCAAACTACTGTGTAAACTACTGTGTTTCTTCACCTTTCCCCCATGAATGCTGGAGAAAACCCCCCTGCAAGCCTACTTAGGATAAGCAGCTCAGGTAATAAATGAATGAACTGACTGGTTGACTCCACATGTTGGATGAATCATTTGCTACGGTTCACAAGTTTCCAAGACAGTGGAAGCCTAGAGTTCAGCTTCAGGCTGTTCAGCCTCCATCTCCCACAGGGGGGACGCAGAGAGCTGCTGACCAGCTTATAGCTGTGCCTTCTGCTAGATTTATTCCTGCCACCAGAGGGAGGTAGAGAGCACATATGGCCCTTAGCAATTAGGGACAACCTGCATCACCTGTGCAGCCTTTACTTAAGTAGAATTCTCGGATGGTTCTGGGCTTAGTCTTGTGCTCTCCTTGTTGAGGGCTGTTAGAGACTAAGCTGGTAATTTGGTAAAAACTCTTGGGTTTCCCTGCTCTCTCTCTCTCAAGCTTCTCTTTGTTGTCAGATCAAACCCCTTTGGGCTTGTCTTTTGTGGGTTTCTCTGACTTGATGTGCTAATCAAAACCTTGTGAAACACCAAAAAAAAAGGAAAAATTACTCAAATTTTTAAAGCCTTTGACAGCCATCTCTCCAATTACACATGATGGCCATGTGTTTTATGTTGGTCAGTCTAACTATGTATGTTGTCTTTATTTTCAAATAGTTAGGGTAGGCTATGCCTAGGGGGCTCACGGTTGAAAATGTGCAGTAGAGCTGTGGTTGTGTTCATGTAGCTGAAATCTGGGCTGGGAATGCGGAAACAAGAATGACTTCATTCATCTTTGTCCTTTTTAAAAAAAAAATGGTGCTACTGTAAGGGAAAACATGCTGTCAAAACCATGTCTCATCAGGTAGTGATACCACCTTATGCACACTACACTGCTCCACGTCTTGGAAGTCGCTTTGGATAAAAGCGTCAGCCAAATGAATAAATGTAAAATTTCACCTTTTACTTTTGAGCTATGAGCACATTAAAGAAAAGGACAAGTTAGCACACTGGGTGGTTTTTGCTGAGGGTCAGTTAGGTCTACATTGGCTATTGTATAGTGGATATTGAGGAAATGTCTTTGAGGTTGTTCTCAACCATAAACACAAAGTCCAAAGGAAAAAAAAATCCAAAGACAATTTTGGCTGGAATGCTAAAAAAAATATAAATGCATGTGTATCATGTGGTAATTTTCATTGGATTCACTGATTTGATGAAAGCCCCTTGTCAAAGTCTTTCAAAAGTAGGAACTTTTTCACTTTGGTTGCAAATGGGTTTTCTGTTGTCCTACCCATTTTTCCAGCAGTAGAAGCTCCAAAATCTTTTACAGACACGTAATTGGTCTGTTTATTTCACCCACAACCCCAATATGCAAATGAAACTGAGTATGCACATTTTGTGCTTAGATGTGGTACCAAAACATATCCCTAAAAATCTTCAGACTTTTCTATGCTGTGTCTGAGAATCTGGGCATAGAATTTTGTCCTTGGATTTCTTTCTTTTGAAAGCTCCCTGCTGCTCCACGTGTGCATATGTGATGGGTTAAATGCAGAGGTCACATTTCACTGTGGTGCTTGAGTGTGTTCACAATTACAAAAAATGGTCACTTTTACTTCACTGTAGAAAAATATATTCCTTTACTGACGTTTAAAAAAATACTTTATGTATAGTCGTGTTCATTTAAGTTGCACGAAAGTATATATATATATATATATATATATATTATATATCTTATTTTTTGACTGCTCTACCATTTTAAAATTGTAAGGCTAAATTTAGTAAAATATTTTGTAAAAAACATTTGAAGCCAACATTATCACAAGTATGTTCCTGTGAATCCAGCACATTTTTAAACTGTCATTGCGGTATGAATGTATGCAGGGTATGTATGGTATGAATGTAAGATGGGGTCATCGTTTTAAAGGCAGTCAAAAAAGAGACAAAGTTTATTTGCTGCCCAAACTTGTTTGACTCCTTTCAAGAGCAGAAGAAAAAACCTCTAAAAACAGACCCACCTTTTGGTCTATGATTACCCATGCCCTCCCAATAAGAAAATGTATCTTCCTATGAGAAGCTGGCACTTAGATGTGGTGTCAATACTTATCATCTCATCTTCATGTCTTGAAAATCGTTTTTTTTTTTTTATGTTTTGGACAATTGTCTCTTAGTAATATTCATCCTATGTTTCCTTTTAGTTTATTCACTGGCTGTGGGACTACAGGACTGACTGTCACATTAAACCAATGTGTACTAGCCCTATTCTCGTGTGTTTGTTTTTTGTTTTTTAAAAATGTCATTTTTGTGATAAGATCACATTGTTGTCTTCTGATGACCCTTTTATGCAAATGTTTGTTCAGCAGCACTGCACTGTGGGCCATTGCATTATTTCATGTCGAACCCAATATTCTTGTATGTTCTTGATACTGCTGTGGGGTTTTGCTTTGCATCTTTGCAAACTTCACTTCTGAACTAACTGCTCAAGGGGTTAAACGGTCATACAACAAACATAACTAATATTGCTCTTTACCTGCGCCAAGCATCCTTTAAATGAAACAAATGTCATTAAATCTCCCTCATCATGTTAGATACATTCTGTAAAAAAAAAAAATTTCACCCAAAAAATGAAATTACTCTGGTTTTAATCAGTTTTCGCTTTTTGATTTAATACATGTAACCTTGCATAAACAACTGTCCATGCAGTGAGTTTGGTTAGTGCAACTGATTTAAAAAAAACTAAACCAAAAACACTGCCATTTTCTTTTAATTTCTGTTTAACTCTCCCTATACATGCTTGGTTTTGGGCTGCTGTCCTTTTGTGTGTGCACATTTTTTTCCTTTATAA
>JBBPDA010132277.1:7780-23031 GCA_037974385.1 Arnoldichthys spilopterus
ATTAACTTGAAATCTCCGTTTAGGGCAAAGAACATGTTTTTTCATCCCATGTAGTACAAGTTTTTTACATACAGTCACATTTTTTTGCACAGTTTCTATTCATTTGTTTAGTTCAGCATGTTGGAAAAAAAATAAAACATATTTATAATTAGACATAAGGTAAAATCTTTGCACAAACCATGATTTATGTATTTTTCCACCACAGTATGATAACTTTGTCAAAATATTGTGCATTAAATTATGCGAAAGTGTTTCTCTGTATAGGATGTGCACTTATTTTCATTTAAAAATAGTCAACAAATCATATAGTTTGACAAACATTTTGCATGCAACTGCATCTCTTAGCACTAAGCTTCCAAATCAGAATCATGTCTTATGTGAATCTATTCCGTTTGACAGGATTTCTATGGTATGTTTGTGGTTTTTTGGGACTTAGACTACTGATTTATGTGGGAATCATGGCCTAAAGTTAGAAAATAGCTTCCAGTTAAGACCAGTAGATGTCAACTTGATGGGCACATGATGATGTGTACAGTAAAACGTTGTGATGTACGATGACGTCGGTTGGCAGGTGGGGAGAGAGGAGTAAAACATGTTGGTAAAATGGAACCAGGTGCTGGTAAAAAGTGTGGTGCTGTGAGATTAAGTCACATTCATGCAAGCATTGTATCACTAAAGAACATGCAGTGAAAATCAAAAAACTACAGTTGCACCATATGGACAAAATATCAGTTCTGTGATTATACCGATATTGTGAATGCAATATTTTTCTGTATATTAATGGGCCCATATCACATTCCTCAAATTCAAAAGTGTTGAAGTATGTAAGTATTGTTAAAGCTTCAAAATGTTTGTTCACTTCTCCTTCCATACAGTCCATATATGGAAACTAAGCTTAAAAATGGCCTGTTTAGTAGTTTAGCCCTGCCCCTTCACATGGAAGTTCTAGGACGTTCTATAGTCTCATTTGTTTATTGCAGCCTTCTACAATATTGCATCAACCATTAACAGATATGTTAAGCCCTAAAGACGTGAGAAAGGAGTTGTGAAAACCATGAAAGGGTGTTTCTCTGTGTGTGTGGAGCATGGGGAGGGTCTCGATGGTGGCCTTGATGACTGTCAGTTGTCAGCGATAGATAATGGCATTGTCTATCACACCAAACCTACTCCCAGTGTCCTCAGGGGAATTTGCTAACTCTGTTTCAATGAGTAAGATACCGTTTGGAATGAATTTAGTTATAATACCAATAAAAAATTAGGATTATATACTTTTTTGTAATGTATGTTCTATATTCTGAACCCATGCTAAGCTATAAAGTGCACCTCTATGGTAATTGTGCTTGATAAAAATGGTCAGGCACCAGGTAGGTGTACCCAGTAAACTGGCAACCCAGGCCACAAAAGGTATCCACTGTAAGAACTACCTGTGAGCAGTGTATTTATGTGTGTGTGTGTGTGTGTGATGTGGGTTTGCAGTGAAGTGACTTTTTCGAACACTAGCTGCCCTCAGCGACGTTAGCCTAAATGTCGCGCTCAGGCTCCTCTGAGCAGCTAATGATGTTTGACGTTTGTCAAAACAGGCTCGGAGGGGAGCAGGGGCCTGGTCCCAGCAAACATCTGAACGGAGCATCATCAAACTGCCTTGACATGTCCATAGGCGGTGCTGCTTTTACTTCCTATTAGCTCAAATTAGCAGCATGTCTCAAAACGGCCCGAAGAGCAGGGAGGCTAATTGAGAGCGACGGAGGGAGCTTTGCTCATTTGCAGGGAATGAGATGAACTTTGGGGCGGACGAAGATGCGTGCGAGTTTGCTTTGAAGTTTGTTGAAGTTCGACCCCGAATGAAGGTTAATTGAAGTGCCGGAGACCTCGCTGGCTAGCGGCCTTCTATGATTCTTTTCGCCGCGCCAAATTAGCCCCACTCTTTGAAGGGGGTGGCAAGGGTGGCTGGTGCTTCTGCACGGAAGGGGCTTGCAGAGACTCTTGGCTAAATGGGCTCAATTGGACCCAAAGTTGACCTCTGACAGATACGTCCTAAAGTAATTTGAGAGTTTTAGGCCTCAAGAAGAGCTCACTGTACGCTTTTAGCTTTTGAGGGTGTGGGGTCTGGTTTTAGCCAATGTAAGGTATGGAGCACCACAGTTGGAGCTTCAAAGCAAAAACAACCTTGGTGGCCTACAGGTTAGGGACTATTGATCAGAGGGTTACAGGTTCAAGTCCTGGCCCAGAGATTCAATTGAGCAAGGTACCATCCCACTACACTGCTCCCCGGGCACTGTTGATAGCCGTCTGCTGCTCCAGGTGTGCATGTGTGATGGATTTATGCAGAGGTCACATTTCGTTGTGGTGCTTGAGTGTGTTCACAATGACAAATAGTCCCTTTCACCTTCACTTTCATGTGTTCCCACCTAAGCCATATACTTTGTATCCAGGGTCTAGAAAAGTAGCTGCGATTTAGGAAGCTCAGATTGAGCTTCATTAGGGATCAGTCCTGCTTGCTGTACTTGCACAATTATGGGCCTATTCTGAAACACAGCAAATTGGAGCACTTTTTGACGAGAACTTTGTCTGCCGCTTAGTGCAAAAGCAACTCCTTTCTATGTCTATTTCTCTCACTCTCTTCACCTAAACACACTATGAAGTGTGAGATCAGTCCATACTAACTCGGCTAGACGCTTCAGGGTCTCTGCAGGCTGTTCCAAGCCCTTCATTCATGCAGATAACAGCATCTATTATCCCACCTGCTCATGTCCCTAGAAGAGAATTCGGTTTACCTGCTGATCAAACAGAGCCGAGCATCAAACTGCGCTCTCGCTATCCGAAAAAGGTCTTTATTGCTCAGAGGATCAAATATCTGTTTCAAAAATCACCTCAGCTCTGCAAATCCGCCTGTCAAAAGTCTCTATCAAACCAGCACAATCTTCTTGGGCTCGACAGTCAGCGGGGTATTTGCGTTAAATGTGGAAGAGATGCTGAAAACAGTCTGAAGCAGCGAGAATGGGATTACGCCAGTCGCATTCTCTGAACTGTGTCCCAAATTGGGCGAAATCCACTGAGAAATGTTGGGAGTTTATTTAAGGCTTTGCCATATGGACAAAAATTCAGTTATATCATCATACTGCAAGGGCCCATATCAAACCTCATGTTCTCAGAATTATAGAATTATGTAGTACGTAAATGTGGTTTAGGTTTTAAAGGCTACCATTCACTCCCCAGCTCTAGCAGTCCACTTATGAAAAATAGGCTATTTTGAATTGTACTTTTGTGATGTCACATATATATATATATATTTCACTGATTATGGATTATCTCATTATCTCGTGCCATGAGTAAAGGCTTGGGACATATTAGGCAAGTGAACTGCCAGTTCTTGAAGTTGATGTGCTTGAAGCAGGAAAAGGGGGGGGGGGGTTTATTATGATGGCTAGACAACCAGAGTCATCTCCAAAACAGCAGGTCTTGTGGAGTGTTCCAGGTATGCAGTAGTTATTACCAAAAGTGATCCAAGAAAGGAAAGATGGGGCCAGGGTCGTGCACGACCAACGCTCACTGACGGACATGTGGAGCGAAGGCCAACAGACCTGGTTGGATCCCTTGGAAAAGCTACTGTGGTTTAGAAAGCAAATGCTGAGTCTAAAAGGTTGTGCACGAGGGTGACCTGATCAATATAAGCCAGGTGGTTTTAATGATATGGCTGATCATTGTGTATATACCATAACTTGTTTCCATTTCTTTATCCTAATCAGGGCCATAGGGGGTGCTGGAGAAAAACAGCTGAGCAACAGGTTGCCTGACCATTGCAGACACCCCTAGGGTCAGTTAAGCATCTCCAATGGAAATCCAGGTGGAAATCTATGCAGAAGCGACCCTGGCTTTGAACCTACGACCTTCTTGCTTTGGTGTGATAGCCTTAGCCACTGCATATACATATACATAGGCCAGTGTAACAATAATGGTTAACAAGCACAGACGCTGTGAAGCCCAGGAGCTCACATATGGAAGGAAAAGTTAAAGCTGGTGTAAGTGAATTGTGTTATTCAACAGTTCCCACTTGCTTCCTCGCCACTGCGGCTGCTCCGTGGGGGACAATGGGCTTGTGTAAGCACACCTGCTGTTATATGTGTGTGCCTCCCATTAGAGCCAGGTCTTTAAATATACTGGAGTTTTTTTTTTTATTGCCCTTGTTGGCAGCATTGTACTGAATCTGTGAAGACAAGCTGCGATTAGCATTTGTGTGGGTGAGCGTGTGTGTGTATGTTGATCTCCTGGCTGGCGCGATAGATTTGTGCGGGTGATTCAGAGGCCTGTGTGGATAAAGACTGCACACCGTTCAGGGTGTGGAATATGGAGAATATCAGGCCCCTTTGTTTGTTTGCTTGTTTGTTTGTTTGTTTGTTTGTTTGTTTGTTTGTTTGTAATGTTCCAGACTCGGAAACAAATGGATTTTCACTGTGAATGAAACACCCGAGCGAAAATGTGGTGCGGCAGCAGAATGGCTGGCGTCAACGTTAGATTTAATATGAGCCTCGTCGCCGCCTGTTCCACGTACATTAGCCACCGTGACCCTTGGCATTATGAGCAGAGTGCATGTGCCTTTTATGTTTATTCTTCAGTCTGCGTTATTCGTCAAATTGCACCATAAATAAATTACAGACGTGACCCATATCTACAGCTTTGACTTTTAGTGACTCATGATTTCATCATGCCCCTTTACGCTGTGCAATTTGATGATTTATTATTAATATACATATAAGCCAGTGGAAAAGTATCACCGCCAGCTATATAGCACAAAAACAGCAGTTAGTCCTCAGTGTGTGTGTGTGTGTGTGTGTGTGTGGTGTTTCGAATAAAGCAGCTTCTTGCTGCTCTGGACATTTTCTCCTGCTTCACTCCAGCAGTGTGTGTGTGTGTTTGTGTGTGTGTGTGTGTGTGTGTGTGTGTGTGTGTGTGTGTGTGCGCACGCTGAGAGCTCTGCATTGGTGGTAATTAAGAAAGCTGTAAAAGTGGGACGCAGAGTGAATTTAGTTGAGCACCATTCACCTCAAAGACAGAGAACGAGGGAGAAGAGAGATAGAGAGAGAAGAGAGAGATAGGTAGAGCAAGAGGGGCGGAGAGAGACAGGGGAGGGAGAGAGAGAGAGAGAGAGAGAGCGAGAGAAGAGAGATAGGTAGAACAAGAAGGGTGGAGAGAGAGACAGGGAGGAGGCGGGTCAAACAAAGAGAGAGACAGAGAGAGAAGAGAAATAGGTAGAGCAAGAGGGGTGGAGAGAGAAACTGGGAGAGAGAGAAAGAGCGAGGGAAAGAGAGAGAGAGAGATGATGGAGATGATGGGGAAAGGTGGGTGGAGAACAGGTAGAGAGAGAGGGAGAATGAGGGGAAAAGGAGGAGAAGGAGATGGAAAGAGAAAATGATGTAGAGTTGGGGAGAGAGAAAAAGAGAGAGAGAGAGAGAGAGAGAAGGAGGGAGAAAGCAAGAGAAAGAGAGGAAATGGAGACAGAGTTGAGAGAGAGGATGGAGAGAGGGGGAATGTTGGGAGAAAGAGAGAAATGAAGAGAGAGAGAGAGAGAGAGTGGTGAGCGAGAGAGAGAGAGAAGGTGGTGTGATCTGCAGTTTGACTGTTGACATTTGTAAATGCAGGGCTGTGCAGTCTGTCGGCTGTGAGAAAGTGAGAAAGTGTGGCCGCTTTCCCGAGATCTGGACACATCACTGGCCTCCAAATTTGCCTCCAGGCTTATTTCAGTGTGTGTGTGAGTGTCTCTGTGTGTGTGTGAGTGTGTGTTGGTATGTGTGGGTTTGGGGGGGTGTGATATCTCGGCTCTGCAACAGCCAGGAAACCCTCAGTAATTAATGGTGGATGATCATTCGTACGTCGAACAGACACTCGCCCAGAGCATCACTGAAGGAGAAAAGAGAGAGAGAGAGAGAGAGAGATAAGGTCACAGTAGACCTCAATTAACATGCTTTCCCCACACAACTCCACCATCTCATGACTCCTCCTCATTGCTGAAGCATAGCAAATGCAAAATGGAGCTTCGCTGATGACTTTCCCTGTAACAACAGGCAGTAAAGGTCTCAGCTTAAGGCTGGTGCTTCCTCCTGAGTGGACGATTTGGTGATGTGGTAGCTTGTCAGTGCAGAGTAGTTGCTGCTGAAACCATGTCAGAGAGCAGCAACGAACAGGTGTACATCAAAATAAAAACTAAACTAAAGGGTCCTTTAGTTTTGTTGCTGAGGGATGAGTCGTTTTGTGGGCCACTGTGAGTCCTTTAGTTTTGTTGCTGGGGGATGAGTCGTTTTGTTGCCGGGGGGTGAGTCTTTTTGTGGGCCACTGTGAGTTCTTTTCTTTTTGTTGCCGGGGGATGAGTCATTTTGTGGGCCACTGTGGGTCCTTTAGTTTTATTGCTGGGGATGAGTTATTTGTGGGCCACTGTGAGTCCTTTCGCTTTGTTGCTGAGGGATGAGTCGTTTTGTGGGCCACTGTGAGTCCTTTCGCTTTGTTGCCGAGGGATGAGTCGTTTTGTGGGCCACTGTGAGTCATTTCGCTTTGTTGCCGAGGGATGAGTCGTTTTGTGGGCCACTGTGAGTCCTTTCGTTTTGTTGCCGAGGGATGAGTCGTTTTGTGGGCCACTGTGAGTCCTATCGTTTTGTTGCCGAGGGATGAGTCGTTTTTGTGGGCCATTCTGGGCCTTGTAGTGTTGTTGTCATGGGATGAGTCATTTTGTAAAGCACTGTGGATCATGTCGTTTTGTCATTGTGGGATGAGCTGTTTTGTATATCACTTTGTTTTTACGGGATGAGTCGATTTGGTTTGTGTCCATTTTGAACAATTTCATTTGTTGTCGTGGGATGAGTCGTCTTGTAGACGCTTTGTTTTTGAGAGACGGGTTATTTTGTGAACCATTGTGAACGCTGTCATTTTGTTGCGGGATGGGTCATTTTGTTGACGTTGTGACGTTTGTGCACCATCGCATGCATTTTCACTTTTTCATGTGTTTTATGACTTATGATTTTTGACTGATTTTTGTTCTGTGGCAGCAAAGATTTTGGGTGTGGTGGTTCATCACGGAGTAGCGTTACCAGCAGAAACAGTAGCGTGTGATATACTATTGTACTATTGCTTGTTCTGTCAGATGAAAATAGGCTTGAGTACAATGCATCAGGTGGTAACTTTCATGTTTTACATTGTAAACGGTCCCTTAGATATAAAATAAATAAAGATCTATAATAAAATGGTTTGACCAGGGCTGGGCATTTGCATATGTCTGTATATAGCAAATCATTTTTAACCACAATGTCTTGATCATAACAGGCCTAAATGTATTTGAAGAGCAGCAGATTTTAATATGAATGCCAGCTCGGGCACCATTGCTCATCTCTAATCTGGAGCGTCAATGGGAAGGCTTATTATGTGAAGATAAACCTGCTGCTGCACAGCTGCAATTGGTCTCAATTCCCAAATCTCCCAGTACAGTGTAATCTGATGTTGCAGCGACAACAAGCCAGTGGTTTTATATCAGATGACCAGTTCCAAATAAGCAGGGTTGCTCATTTAGAAACAGAGAGAGAGAGAGGGAGAGAGATGTGGGGGATAACAAACAGACCTCTGCACACATCCATCGTGGAATAAAAGGCAAGTTGATGACACGAGATGCTTAAAAAGAGCCGCGTGTTCAAAGGGTCAACTCGCATTTCCATCACAATCGCCTCTCACACACCCATCTGTCCATGCCTGGCCTGCTCCCAGCAGGGAATGTGTGTGTGTGGGACTCTTCTGTATTGTAGTGTTGAAAGGCCTTGTGTCTCCAGAGTCCTTTAGCCAGGATGCCGTTTATGTTCATGTTTTGGGTGCACGGTTGATTATCGGTGTAATTTTTATCTGCCAGTGGTTTATAAGATGTTGGCATGACATGTATGTGTCAGTGCGTAGTGCCATAAACGAGATATATCCCATAGGATTTCACTGGGTATCAAAATATGATACTTTCATGGTGTTGTTGGAATTATGGTACCAATTGCACTATTGGTGTAAACGTATGAATAAGATATAACCACAATCACGTTTGGCTTAAGCTATCGATACATTTTGAACAGGATGTAGCTGTAGGAAATGGCCAAATATGGCTAAATCTGTGGTTGAGCATTTTTTCCATCCAAATTTCCATGGGTTTTGCTTATTTGCTTATTCTTACGCTACCCATTTTCCACCAATATGGAACATATTCTTGAAGTGGTTCCATTCAAAACTTCAGAACCTTGGTGTTGTAGCGAACTGGATCACATTTCCGCAATTTGTTCTGTTACTGTTTCATCAAATATTGTTCAAAATGTATCCTTTTCCATCACTACTTCCACTCCAGACCTTAGAATGACATGCCCCCTATTGCCATCATGGTTGGCACTTTTCTAGCTGGGAACTGAATTTTCAGGTTTCAAAGTGAGTCTTTGGTTGAATTGTTTAAAATTTTGTGCACAAACCAGAATGAAACCAATTTCCACTTGGTGGATAAAGGGAGTGGTTGCAACATTTGAAGTTTGAAGAACATTTGAACATCTTAAAAGGCCCAAATTATGAAATTTCACAAAAACTCTACATTTTTATGAATGAAAGTGTTTTATATGAACAATTGATGATGTTAAACAGATTGGAAACGCCATGTAGCTAAAGCTAAAACCTGCCTGTACTTCACTGTCTTCAGTTAAACAGAGGTTCTTTTTTTATCATGCACTTTGATCTGATTCATATTTTTATGTGATAATGGGCTTTATTTATAAACTTCCCTTCCCTTGCCTACGCTTGTCTTTCCTTCCCTTGCCTTCCCTTGTCTTTTCTTGCCTTCCCTTGCCTTCCCTTGCCTTCCCTTGTCTTTTCTTGCCTTCCCTTGCCTTCCCTTGTCTTCCCTTGCCTTCCCTTGCCTTCCCTTGTCTTCCCTTGTCTTCCCTTGTCTTCCCTTGTCTTCCCTTGCCCTTGTGTAAATCTCTGACGATGAATTACCCAATAGAAACACTCCGCAATGACTTGGACATATGGAATGCTGGAATATGGAAATCTTTTGTCTCCTGTAAAGAAACCAGGATATAAGATTTTGTTCTGTTACTACCTAAACTCGCTTACTGCTAATCCAGGTGGAAGTTACTGCATTACAGGCTGAATCCTGATATCCTGCTGTGTTTATAAGTGCTGTGTCAGTGCTTGGGCCCTATAATTTTACAAGGCCATGGGACAGGGCAGTGATTTGTAGATGGGTGTGTTTTCCAGCATTGTGACTGCATTTGTTCTCCATTTGCCCTCAGTGGTCCACTCTGTCCTGGTTGTTCTCTCTGCAAAGTGCTATATGCTCATTTTGCCCCCCGTGTGATTAACAGCCAGTGTGGAGCGGTGGGTTAATTTCACTGCAGTGGGAGCTTAATACTGTCAAATTTAGTCATGCTCTGCTAGCAGATGAATAGCCTTCTCCCTCTCTCTCTCTCTCTCTCTCTCTCTCTCTTTCTGTTTTTCTCTCTCGCTTGTGTGTTTTGTGTGGGTTTGCAAGCGTGGTTGGAGGGTGGGGTGGTGGGTTTACATGTTGACAGCTATAATATCAATTTCCCAATTGCTAAACCAGGCAGAACGCTTGCTGAAATTGGCCTGAATGTATGCATATTCATTCTCCCCTCTCTCCCTGATGCGTGATCGTCAGCCATAAAGCACTCATTTTCCAAGCGCATATCCATATGCATGGTAATTGCCACCGAATGCAGAGCCATGACATATACCACTGCCCCCATCTCTTCGGGACCACCGATCAAATGACAGTGGAGCTGTTCATTACTATGGCGCCAGTGTTCAGTTGCCCTTTGCCACTATTTATTGTATTTGCTGTATTTTACTTTAAAAAATGACAGATCAGTGATGTCATTTCCCCCGAACCCGAATGCAGTCAGTCCACTTATGTATGTTTGTCATGTGAAGCATTAGCAATTAGCAATTAGCAAATGCACCTGATCACCTGATCAGCCCTGTTTGGAATCCATATTTCTTTAATCAAAAAACATACTTGGTTTAGCGCTTGAGGCTAACGTTGCTAATAAACACTTGTGCTAGCATAGTAAAAATGACTATTTGTCAGTGTGAACACACTCAAGTGCCACAAATGCGACCTCTGCGATTTAACCCATCCCACGTGCACATGTGGAGCAGCGGGCAGCTACCAACAGCGCCCGGTGAGCAGTGTAGGACAGTAACCTGAAAGGTACCTTCAGTTCGCAAGGGCAAGGTCCTAACCACTAGCCCACCACAGCCCACAGTATGAGATTGATCCTTTATCAGTATCCTACTTATGGGGTTTCTGTATGACTGTTATGTATAAATATGGACAAATATTAAGATTAAATTGGAAATAAATGCACATTATTTAGCTACAGTACCATAGTGGCTCCAACACAAGCCTAAATAAGCAACCTTGGCTAATCGACTACACCCAGGTTTCACGGTGGAAAGACTATAAATGTCATTTCTCAACAAACTGTTTCTTTAATGCCAGCGGAGCCGAGCAAAGCTGCAGATGAAAGATGCTCGCCTTTAAGCCGCCCTGATTTAATTTAGCTGTGTAACATGTCGTAACAGTGCAACTGCAGCATGCGCAGATAAATGAATGGAAAAGACCCAAGGCGATCGCTCCTCAAGCCCGCCGGAGCGAACCTGGCCGGCGGCTTGGGCGGAGGAAACGCGGCTGCACTGGCGGTGTTTTCAGATGCCTTAGCCCTGAGGCTGCTGGGCTTTGTCCTTTTGAGGCAGAAGGCAATGGCCGGGTCCAGAGCATTGGCTCCTTTATGCGACCTGCACACACACATGCGGCCCATTAATGACCCCACACAGAGAACAGACGGCTGCCACTGGTGCACCTATCTGCAGCCTGGGCTTATAGAGAGCGCGGCAGGCCAATTACCAGAGCCAGATTAGAGTTGCATGGGGCAGGGGGTGGGTGGTTGGGGGTGGTAGGAATAAATGAAGGGGAGCGCAGGTTGATTATACAGCCCCCCTGCCGAGTGAACAGTGGGAACACACTGCCCACTGCTTCTAGGCTCAGGTGGCCAACACCAGGGGACAGTATGTGTGTGTGTGTGTGAGACATTTTCATTAGAAGCTCTTTACAAAAAAGTGGATTTTGTTAGAAGTTTGTTTTTTTTACATTGGTTATAAAACATATTTTAATAATTTTAGAATAAATAATAATTATATATATAAATAATTATAAATTATTAATATAAATTATTAATATGATAATAAATATTTATTTATTTGATATAATATTATGTACTTATATGTAATACAATATTACATATGGTACATATGGTTATTACATGTAGACATGCACATATTGCTTTAGTTCAGTTCATGTATGTCTAAACTGGCAAACACTACAGGAGAAGCAAAAAGCAGATCAGCGGATCGTTTAGATTTCGCCGATACTGATATGCGATCTTACATTAATAAATGTTAGATTTATTCATAAATCTATCCCCATCAGATTTACCATAAAATTTGACATAAAATGTGTATTTACATATCAGTATCAGCATCAACATCTGCATATATGTGCGCGAAAAATGTCATCAGCCCACAATTCCCATATTGGTGCGTCTCTACTTATAACGGAGATCTTTTACCAAGCGACTATGATTCACTTCCACTGGTCCAATCATGCAGAAGATGATGATGAGAAAATGCAGTGGTCAGCTGGTATTTTCAGAATATGCATAAAAGGTAATATGTTTATTACATCCATACATCCATCCATTCATTTTATAAACCGATTCTTCCGTTTCGGGAAGCTGGAGCCAATCCCAGCTGACTATGAGCCCAAGGCAGGGTTCACCCAGGACAGGAGGCCAACCCATTGCAGGGCAACACAGAGACATAAAACATATGTATGATAAGCTATCGTTGCGTATCTGCGTATCGTTGCTGTCAGACAAAAACCTTGGATCTACAAAACCACAACTTTGTGTGAAGAGCACAAAGCCTTCTTAACTTATAATGGAGGTTAATGTAAAATGTACTTTTTCTAAGTCATTTGAAACCATTTCTGTTGGTCCATTCATCATGACGTTTTCACACAACCCAAATGTCAGCTGGAGTTTTCAAACAAAACTGACGAAAATGGATTTTGTCCGACAGCAACAATATATATACAGCTTTATTACATTATATATATATATATATTCCATATCAGACATATTATTTCTACCATAATCGGAAGCAATATCTTAAAAGGCTTTTGTGTGTATTCGTGCAGCGCACGCTTCTAAAGCCATGCGCTGTGAACGAATCTAGCAGAATGGCCTCCGTGACCTACATTGAAGGTCTTTGTAGATATCAGCCTGATTATGATTGCTATGATTCAGCCATGCCGGGTCCCATTACAAACAGCATCTCTTTCCGCCGCTTCCATCCAGGCTCTAATCACTGATTAAAAGGGTCATGCCAAAGAGGAAGACTTGCTAGTCCATTAGCGAAAGGTGTGATATATTTCAGCGTCGTCTAATGCAGGTTTATGATCTGTCGCTGTGTACGTGAAGGAAAAATTAATGGCCCGTGCACTGCTCCACGCAGAGTGCCGCTTTTTACAACAGGTTGGTGCAATCAGATATACTGCAGTGAGTGCACTCTCAGCAGGTCACTTAAAAGGGACAGTTTGCTGAAAAAGCAGAATTGCCCAAGTCTTCCTCCCCCCTCACCCTTTACGTAGCCCGTCAGCCCAGACATGTTTGGCGTCTGGCGAAGCTGAAAAGTAGTGGAATTTGATTAGCATGGTTAGCATGGTGCAAAGTGACTCACACGTGACACATATTGTTAGGCCGTCGTGAATGTGACGCTGTATGACACTGTTGTTGCATGTTGTATGTGGCATGTGACACTGCTGGTATGAAGCATAGATAAAAAAAAAAGAGTATAATCCACTAGTGATGCGTGTGTAAGGGTTTTTCATGGCCCCCAACCACTCGCTATATTGTGAGAACCAACCTGTCACATCTGACCCGCAAAATTATTCATTAATCAGAGACCCTGAACCTGACCCGACCCCCAGTGTTTCTGTTTTTAATTATAGCTCGCTCGGAATGCTGCTTCGCCACTTTTCGCCCTGCCCTGCCTGCATCCAAGACATGTTCTATTAAACCGGTTAATCCATCCTGACCTGGGGGGTCAACCTGCAGGATCCGCGGGTTATGGGTCAACCTGTGCATCACTACTAGCCACCTTGGATGCTCTGCTGTGTCCGCACTTCTGAAATATAGTGGTGAAATATCTTATAGCAGGTGGAATTGCGAGCCTGAAATTGTAAGCCAATGCCGGTATCCAATATTTTTTGTATCTGTGGATATCAATCCCAAAGCACATACAAAAAAAATGTACGAAAAAAATGCAGAAATTGGGACAGCACCGACCTAGATTAGAAAAATGTAACTTGAACATACAGTACTGTGCAAAAGTCTTTGGCACTAATGATGATTTTTAAAGCTGTGTATCTGGGCAATGTTTTCTCTCTCTAAAAAAAAAAGAAAAAACAATATTAAAATATATGGAAATAACATTAAAAGATTATGGATGGACTGTATTTTGTAATATGTCTTATGTCTTAATATGTCTGACATATCTTCCAATGCCGATGTTACATTTTCCAGCAAATATCGACTGATGCCCTTATGATTCCAATTTTTAACGCCAAGTTGTAAGCGGCATAAATTCCACTGGAGCGAACTGGAGTGACTCGAGTGGTGCTGGAGTGACAGTGATCTGAATCCGTATAGAGCATTTCCTCTCTCTCCCCCTCTCTCACTCCGTCTCTCTAGGTCTCTCGCCCCCTCGCTCTCATTATCGTCCATATGAGTCTCGCTGCTCGTTTGATGGCTGTTAATCTGGCTAAGTGACCAAATATAATCTGATTAGCATTGCTGGTGCGATCAGATTACAGCCACTGGGAGATTTCAGCATTCAAACACAATCAGATTCGGCCCACAGCCGCAGAACCCTCCACACGACATCGTCAGTCACACCGCACTCACGCAGACGCTCACTGAGAAGGGAGGAAAGCAGCGGAGCCCCGTTCACTCCCAGAAACGTCCAACCTGCTTTTCTCAGAAACCTTTTTCGAGACAATCAACAATTAGCCCTGAGGGAGCGGAGGATCCGCAGTCGTCCTTCAGCTCAAATCAGTCCACCGCTCATTCTTTTCTGAGAAAGCGCAGTTCGGTGAGGGCACTGTCGGATCTAAAAATGGCACAAAAACATCTGCACACACTGTGAAAGGTTTGGGACAGACTTTTAGTATTTAAAGCAGGAAGTGCTGCTTAAACTTGGCATTGTTTTGCCTACACTTACTGAGGGTGTTTTTTTTATCGTCTTGATGTCTTTTCTGGTCCTTGCCTTGTATTTTTTGGATACTGGACTTTGGACTGTGTGAATTAAACACGATCGCTGCAAGTGAAGCCTCCGAGATTTCATTACCTGCAGCTTGACCAGTTTAATACGAAAGCCAGAGTCGAGAAAAAAGCAGTGACCAAGAAACACTCAGTACTGATCGCAGGACAAGACAATACGTCACAACTTGTGTAATTTTCAACAAGTAACTTTAGCAAGTTAATCTTGTTTTGATTAGTATTCAGGTGACCTTGATCTCCCTGATTGGCTGCATGTCTGCTCTCCATACTGGATTCTTGAACCTGGAGCCATCTCCTCCTTGTCTCTTGGCTCCTGATCCCGATTCTGAGGCTCACACTTAAAATCTCCTTTGGGCTAAAAAAAAGTTTCAGGTTTTAAACAAAAATTTGGAAAAGGTAAAAACAATATTAATGCAAAAGCAAAGACGACAATGATGATTATTATTACGCTCCTCCCTCTCTTTGTGTCTCTCTCTTTCTGTCCTCTTTTGCTCTCCCTCATTTTCTCTCTCTCCTTTCTCTCCTCTTTCTCTCACTCTCATCTGTCTTCCGATTGACGTGCCTCTGCTTTTTATTTCTCTCTTTCTCTGTTCTCTCCCACTCTTTGTCTTTCTCCCTCTCTCTTTCTCCTCTGCTTCTCACTCTCTTGTTTCTCACTTCTTCCTTGTTTCTCTCTTTCTCTCTCTCTCTCTCTCTCTCTCTTTCTGTGGCTGTCCATTTCTCTCTCTCCTCACTTTCTCTCCCACCTCCCACTGCCTTTTGTCTCTCTCTCTCTCTCTCTCTCTCTCTCTCTCTCTCTCTCTCTCTCTCTCTCTCTCTTTTTCCTTTTTTTTT
>JBBPDA010132309.1:0-23026 GCA_037974385.1 Arnoldichthys spilopterus
TATTTCTGTGACCATTGTGAGTTTTTCTTTCATTGACTGAAGGGTACCAACAATTTTGTCCACGTGTGTATGTACATTCTAATCTTTAACTTTCATCTTTAACAATGCACTACCTGGCAACCGAATCGGTACCAACTGAATCATAACCGAATCAAACTGGGAGACCAGTAAAGATTCGCACTTCGCCGAGAAGCATAACATGAGCAAATTTCACATAATTTTACAGCTTTGTTAAAATTCTTGCATTAGTAAAGGTCTCTGAGTCGTTCAGAGGGGCTTTGGTGTGACATGCTCTGTTCTAGATAAAGGTCAGAAGCGTTTGATCCACGCTTACCTGACCTCAAAAACGCCAGGAAAACTCTTAATCCAGACGCACATGTGGAACAGGGTCTAAAGTGATCCAGGAAGGTTCTACACAATGAACCACATCACACCAAACCCACTTTGAATTAGTGTTTACATCTCAAACTGAATTTCTGAATTTTTAAAATATGTTAATAGTTATTTTCTGTTCATTTGAACACTGACACCCGAACCATCCGAGGACTGGAGCCCACGAGCACATCCCTAATACTAATGTCTCATTTATTATACAAACATTGCTCTCTCTCACTACTGTAGTATGGTAATCCACTATGTGAACATGACTACTGCTCGACTGATCACAAATCTCTAATTGATACAAATCTCTCTGTATTGTCCAGCTCTGCTTCACACACTGCTTTACCCAAAACCAGACCAACCCCAAGGTAAGCAGCTCACATTGGCAGCAGAGGCGTCGTTCTCATGTGCTTCCCTCAGCTTCTTCATGATCTCCACTTCAGCTCTACAGCACGAATCAACACTGCCCTTAACTGTGATGGTCCTGTCTGGGTTGTACAGTGTCAGGTCCTGTAACCTGTCAGCAGAGAGCGAGAGAGAGAGAGAAGAGAGAGAGAGAGAGAGAGAGAGGGAGAGAAGGAGAAAGAGGGAGAGAGAGAGAGAAAATGAGAGACAGAGGGAGAGAGAGAGAGAGAGAGAGAGGGAAAGAGAGAAAGAGGGAGAAAAAATGACAGAGAGAGAGATAGAGAGAGAGAAAGAAAGCGAGAGAAACAGGGAGAGAGAGAGAGAGAGAGAGAGAGAGGAGAGAGAGAGAGAAAGAAAGAGAGAGAGAGGGAGAGAGAGGCAGAGGGAGGAGAGAGGGATAGAGAGAGACAAAGGGAAAGAGGGAGAGATAGAAAGAGAGAGAGATGGAAAAAGAGAGGGAGAGAGAGACAAAAGGAGAGAGGGAGAGAGAGAGAGACAAAGGGAGAGAGGGAGAGAGAGAGAAAGAGGGAGAGAGAGAGAGAGACAGAGGGAGAGATAGAAAGAGAGAGAGGGAAAAAGAGAGAGAGAGAGAGAGAGAGAGACAGAGGGAGAGATAGAAAGAGAGAGAGGGAAAAAGAGAGAGAGACTGTGCACATTTAAATAGAAGTTGATATTTGGACTAAAATTTTAAGAAATGAAAGATAAATCTAAAGTAATAAAATATAAAGAGTATTAAACAATAACTGTGCACTGTGCATGCAGACAACTACACACGGTAAAGTACAAAGTGACATACTGTTGAGTAGGAACACGATGGAAGGTACAGCAGACACCACCACCACCACTACTACCACTACTAGTAATACTACTACTGATATTAATAATAAATATTATAATTCTCATTATTAAAAGCAGTAAAAATAGCAGTAGTTGTTTAATTACACAAAAGTTAGTGAACAGCATTCATGCATCAGGATCCTCCCACAGAAAAATCCACAGCAGTACTAAATCCATGTAAACTGACCGATGGTGTTTTTTGTAATGAAAGTGTTCTTTAACTGTGGCACGGTCACAACAGGCTCAGGAAAGCATATCATTATAATATGCAATGTAAATATCCCTATATATGCTCATTCTGTCCATCCCTAGGCAAAAGCCTTCACCGTCTCAGACCCCAAACGTGCCTTGGCTGTCTGCTTGTACTTCAGGGAGCTGGAGGTTTTATAGGAAGCGTGTGCTGTCCTGCTGCACAGGGGTAACGTCTCTGTCATTCTGAATTCTGGGAAAGGAGAGGATCATATGATGTGGTGTGAGTGAGTCAGTGTGAATGAGCCCTCCCCAGAAGAGCCGAGCCGACCGCAGAGGCAGCAGCGCTTTCCCTCGATCCCACGCACACCATGAGCCTTTGTTAGACACAGATGAGGACCCAGGACTAATGTGGGACTATGACTATGTGGGCAGTGGAGGCCTAATGGTTAGGACGTTGCCCTTGAGACCTGAAGGTCGCAGGTTCAGGTTCAGCCCGGGCACCACTGAGGTTCCATCACACTACACTGCTCCGCATCTTGGAAGTCGCTTTGGACTGATGGAAACTGGACAGAGCTACTGAACATGGTGTACACTGTTTCCCCTCAGGAGTGTAAAGATCTTTAGAGTTTTCCTCAGTTCGTTACAGTGTACAGTTGTGATGAATTGCAGGGGAGACTTGGAAGCAAGTGCAAGTAAAGACAAAGAAAGATGCAGAGTAATCCAGACCAGGGCCAACAGGGAGGAACAACGTGAGTTTTGCAGGATCAAAGTGAAGGTCCAGTCAATGGGCAAAAGCACAGCAAACGGGTAAATCCAGGAACAGGCAAAAATCAGTAATCCAAAAACAGAGTGAGGGTCTAAAGCACCAGAAAGACAAACAGAAGCCATCCTGATTGATCCCCAAACAGTACCACCTGGGAGGGGCATGGCCGAGACCGGCTATGACAACCAGAGAGGGCCGTAGACCCCGCTTACAACAGTAAGGAACCAATATAGTTTCCAATGTCATGGTAGCGTGACACAGAGAGCAGGTGTGAACTGATTTTCAGAAGGAATGCACTTGCTGGGCTTGGAGTGACGGATGGCTGGCCTTGTCCTGCTTTTTACTGGTGCTGGTTCTATAGCAATTAGCTAAAGGTACAGTAACAAACATATCAGCAGTATCCGTTTGTGACCTGATTGTGACCCCGTCCGGACCGGCAGTGAGTGCAGTGACTGGGTACAGCCAATGAGAATGCAGGACAGGGTGTGTGTGTGTGGGTTCATGTTTTCTTACGATGAAATAGTGATTTTGGTCCCACTTTCCTCCTCAATCCTCTTCAGGTTCCTCCCCTCCTTTCCTATCAGCCTCCCTACCAGACTGTTGTGGGCGAGAATCTTCAGAGGGATCTCCTCTGTACTGATGGACACACACATGCATACACACACACACACACAGACACACACACACAGACACACGCACACACACAGACACACACACACACACACAGACACACACACAGACACACACACACACACACAGACACACACACAGACACACACACACACACAGACACACACACACACAGACACACACACACATACACACACACACACTGAGGACTGGAACAGAATGGGGTGTCACATTTTGCATTAGCTTTAGGGCTTATGGACAGGAAGGGGATAAAGATTAGGGTTTAGGGCTCAGGGTTTAAGTAATAGGTATAAAGCTTAGATATTTACAGCTTATGCATTAAGGATTACAGTTTTGGGTTAAGGGTAAAGGGTGAAGGGCTTAGGGTTCAGGGTTTAGAGTGTAAGGCTTAAGGTTAACGGTGTAGGGCCTAGGGTTAAGGGCTCAGGATTTAGGGTGAAGGGCTTAGCATTTAGGGTGTAGAGCTCAGAGTCTAAGATGGGCTCAGGGTCTAGGATGTAGGGTGAAGGGTGAAGTGCTCAGCATTAAGGGTGAAGGGCTAAAGGTTTAATGCTTAGGGTTCAGGGTGTAAAACCTAGGGTGTAGGGTGGGGGGAAGGGCCAAGACTTACACCTTGGTGTCGTTGGCTTCTTTCTGTATGATTCTGAGGATCATGCAGCATGCGGCAGAGCAGCCCTCAGGGGTGGAATGGATGGTGATGGGTTTCTCCACTGCTCCTGTGTTCTCTTTACGGTGGATATCCACTCTAACACACATACACACACACACACACACACACATAAAATTATAAACAGTGTAGTTATCTCAGACAAAACTGTTCATGAACTTCCATTTCCTCAGAATTAAACACTGAGAATTAAACAGTGTAAACATAGAGCAAAGTTCACTGCACTACAGGCATATTCTGGGCTGATGCGATGGGGACGTACTTGGACTGTGTCTGTTTGGTGAGGTTTTTGATGGTCAGACCCTCTTTGCCAATGATGGCCCCTATAAACTGTGTGGGTACCAACATGCGCAGGGGGAGTTCCGGCAGTGCGATATTAGACCCTGAGGAGCCTCCAGAGGGCCCAGGTTGGGGATCCTGCGCCCGGGACCATCGTCCGCCCCGTCTGCGCGTGGGCTGCTGGGGGGCAACGTCCATATCAAGTATGTAGGAGACTCTAAAACAGTAGCTCTCACTGATACCGCGACAATTTCGCCACCGCTCTGAGAGAAACACAGAGAGAATCACACTCGTCTAACAGAACTGATTCAGCTGCCACTACAAATGATTTACCACTATTACTGATTCAGTATCTACTATGAATTATTCAGTAACTACTAGAAGTTGTTCAGTATCCACTATGAAATATTCAATATCCACTTTGAATTTCTCAGTATCTACTAATAGATATTCAGTAACAATCATAAATTATCCAGTATTATTATTCAGTATCTACTATGTATTATTCTGTTTGGACTATAAATTGTTCAGTATCTACTATAAATTATCCAGTATCTTCTATAAATTGTTCAGTATCTACTATGAATTATCTAGTATCCACTATGAATTATTCAGTATCTTCTATAAATTGTTCAGTATCCACTATGAATTATCCAGTATCTTCTATAAATTGTTCATTATCCACTATGAATTATCCAGTATCTTCTATAAATTGTTCAGTATCCACTATGAATTATCCAGTATCTTCTATAAATTGTTCAGTATCCACTATGAATTATCTAGTATCAACTATAAATTATCCAGTATCTTCTATAAACTGTTCAGTATCTACTATGAATTATCTAGTATCCACTATGAATTATCCAGTATCTTCTATAAATTGTTCGTTATTCACTATGAATTATCCAGTATCCACAATTTTTCAGTAACTACTATGGAACCAGTGTGTTTTGTAAATACAGAGAGTGAGAAACCATCACAGTTTCAGGAGATAAAGGTTGAGTGAAGAGCAAAAGAGAGAAACTACTGTAAGCTGCTGATGTTCAGGGAGAAAAGAGTAGAGCAGACACTCACACTTTAGCCTCCTCTTACGTAGAGTATGTAACATACATTCACCGTTGCAGCTTCTGTACCAGTGTTCACTGTGGAGAGAGACAGAGATTCACTTACACCAGCGTTCACACACATTTTCCTTCATGCTCCACTCCTGTGCATGTGTGTGTGTAAACACTAATGCCATTTCCTGGTGCTTACAGGAAGAGAGGACAATGAGCAGGAGTGGTGCTCACATCAAAGTAGTACTCAGGCTAATGAGGAAAACACACACACACACACACACACACACACACACACTTTCATCATCCATTGAACAGTTGTTTGCCTTATCTATAACCTGAATTTACACTGAAGGCCAGATGTGCAAAGGTGCAATGCGCAGCTTATACTGCAATATGCAATTACAATGAGCCTGAATTTAAACGATCGATTTTCTGAAACTGCAGCTGATCACACAAACTGTAACCCCACCCACTAACTTCTCAGAGCCCTGCCCACTAACTGTCCACTTGCGAGGTGCAGGCTTAGCAAAATAACAGAACTGTCAAAAAGCTGGAGACCATTTTAGCACAAGTTCCAGCAGCACCTAAATGCTATATGAACAGATAATACAGCCTCCTGTCAGGGTGAAATACTGAGCAAATCGAAACATCTGTCCAATGCTGATATTTTATTTTTTAAAGTAATATATAATTATCTGCCAATACCAACATAATCCAGATATCATCGTCTACTCCTAATGTTTACATCCGGAATCTGTGGATACCGGCTATGACGCGATTATGTACTTTAAATAGCCCCGTCCATTTCTGTACAGTCACATGCATATGCATACACCACCCAGGATATACCAGTCTGACGTCTGCTTCTTCATTATTAGCCCTGACACAACACGGCTAATTCAGTTAACAAGAAATGGAAGTTTACACCCCATCAGCTAGCATGATGCTTATGGCAAGCCTAAATTAATTGCATACTCTCCCCAAACCATGTGGAGGTGGTCAGTAATCTCTAACAGACTTACTTTTGTGGTTTCTGCATGACTCACTGAGTTCAGTACAGTCACATTTTCAGCCTCAAGGTAACTGCTTCTGTATTTAGCAATGGATACTTTACCTTAATGCATGTTTATAGTTGACACTGAGTCATACAGTGTCAGAAACCACATCAGCAAGTCTAATTACTGACCTTACTGAACAGCTCCACATGGCTTTAGACAAGTGTTATGATGTAATGCTAACTGGTGGGGTATGAGCGTCCATTACTTGTTAGCAACATTAGCCTCGTAGCTTCAGTTGTACTACTAAGCAAAGTTCACACACCAGACTGAGCCGCTTGACTACATTTGAGCTTAACTGTTAGAGGAGAGTATGCATGTGACATCACACTCAGCAAAGGTCACTGAGGTCACACTTACCGAGTAGGTTTGAGACTTAAGGTCAGACCACATCAACCCAACAGGCACCAACACCCACACACTCGTTTACAGGGTCATAATGTTCTTCCCCATTCACACTGGTTTAGAATTTTCTCTCTGTTTAGAATGTTTTCCTCATTCACTGTTCTAGAATGTTCTTCTCATTTACGTGGTTTCAGCATGTTCTCCCTGTTTACACTGGTCTAGAATGTTCTCACTATTTACACTGTTCTAGAATGTTCCTCCACTCACAATGGTCTGGAATTTCCTCACCGTTCACACAGTTTTAGAACGTTCTTCTCATTCACCCTGCTCTAGAAAGTTCTCACTGTTCTAGAATACTTTCTCTGCTCACATTGGTTTAGAACATTCAGGCTGTTCTAGAATGTTCTTCTCATTTACACTCTTCTAGAATGTTACTAGACGACAGAATGAAAAAAGTGCACATCTTAAATCTGAACACAACTGATTCCACGGTGATAATGTTAAAAATGTAGCATTGAAGCTGCAGTGGGTTAGACTGAGAAGAGGGTGGACTTCCAGCTCCTTCCACCTCCCTCTCCGCTGCGCTCCAGCCCTGCTTCCAAAGCCCACCCCCGCACAGGAGGCTGCTGTAGACAGTTATACAGATGTTTGTTAACCACATTTTACTCATATATTCATGAGACAAAACATGAACTCCACACAGCTGGATAGAACACGCTTTACGGTGAATTTCACCTGCCTGTACTTTAGCTAGAAACTAGGTCTAGCAGAAAAGTAGCGAAGCATCGCTGGGGAGGGGCGCTGCTCGCAGCATGTGACCAGCACTCCGTCAGACATTCCTCCTGATTCTGATTGGTTGTTTTGAATCAGGTGTGGTTGATTCTTGTAAATGGTATTGGGGAATGACGTGAAGTCAGAGGAGTCTAAACTGTTCTTGGTTATCTGTCTTGTGTACTTCTGTCAGGACATAGTGACAGTTTTAACAAATATGACTAACAATCTTTATACAGTTTATCTACTGCAGATTTAACAACTTCTGGTACAGCTAGGCTGCCTGGAGTTTTGGAGGATAAATTATGAAAAATAATAATGTTATTTATTTGGTCTATTTAATGCTCTTGCGGATTTAGGAGCTTCATACTGTGCATGAAGAATGACAGACTTCATACTCAAATATTTGAGAAAAACATGAAGGAAAGATGAAGTAACAGACAAATAAGATGAGTTTTACAAAGCAGGATTTCTCTGTTTACCTACTGACCCTATGGTGGGCACTATGGTGGGTCTAGATGAAACATATCTGACCTCTTCTCCTATGGAAAAGGCTTCAGCTTAGACTTAATATATCCAGATCATTGTGAAAGGCCTGCAAGATTTTATAAGAGCCTCTGGTGAGGTTTAATGAAAATGTTGTGCACTCGGCCTCCAGATGTTCACAGGTTTATGGGTCAGACGTATAAAAAAAAAAACACAGGATGAACTTTATCAGCTTTTGTGCTTTCATCTCACACACGTAAACACCACAAACTGTGTCCAGCTGTTTAAAAAGTAGCTGTTGTAGCTAAGAGACTACAACACTCCACACACACACAGACACATACACACTTTATTGTAATCTATTCTACTGGCAGAGCGCTTTGTTGGTTTGAAAAAAAAACTGCTTGGGCTTTCATGTGGTGCAAACATCAAGAGACCATGATTTGACCACTGGTGGAGCTGCAATCCTCCATGGCTGGGTGTCCAAGAGAGCACATTTGTCTTCACTCTGTCTGAGTGGGTAAGATTGCCCTCCCTCTACCCTCATGCAGTGTGATGTTAGACGGACCGCTAGCAGACAAACTGGTGATTCGTGTTAAGCTCCAAGAATGTTATGCTGTCCAGTGGCGTTGTGTTAGCAACCATGTGAAGCTGTGACTCGGCAGAGGCCTTCACCTCCCCAGTGGTACTGCGTGATGGGGGAGTCCTATGTGATGAGCGGAACTGGAAATTAAATTGAGGGAAAAATTAAAAAACAAAAAAACAAACAAATAATAATTGTAAACATTATTAGCTGCAACTGAAATAAGACTCTTTTTACTTATAATATGCAAAAGTAACAATTATTTTAGCTAATGTCAGAAGGTCTAACAGCCTCTATATTTCAGATTTCACATGAAGGTCGCAGGTTCGAGTCCCTGGGCACCACTGAGGTTCCCTTGAGTAAGGTACCGGCCCGCTACACTGCTCCCTGGGCGCTGTTGGTAGCTGCCCACTGCTCCACGTGGGATGGGTTAAATGCAGAGGTCACATTTCGTTGTGGTGCTTGAGTGTGTTCACAATGACAAACTTTCACTTCACTTTAGTACAAGAACAACAGTCAGCCATAACATTAACACCACCTGCCTAATACTGAGTAGGTCCCTCTCAACATTTCCTTTTTAAACCACAGTAGCTCTTCTGAGGGATCCAACCAGGCGGGCTAGCCTTCACTCCCCACATGCACTCGTAAGTCTTGGATGCCCTTGAGCATGCTGTTTCACCACTTGTCCTTCCTCGAATCCCTTTTGGTAGGTGTTAACTACTGCACACCTGGAACACTCCACAAGACATGCTGTTGTGGAGACGCTGTTAACGATTGGAGGACGCTTGGATCCAAATGCAAGCTCAACAACACGATTTATTTGCAACATACAAATAGTCCATCAGGCAAAATCAAGGTCGAAAACAGTCCGAGGTCAGAACAGGAACAAACAGGAATGCAAGGGCTAAGGCTAAGGCTATGGAAATACACAAAAGCTAAGGTCGATACACAGAGACTATGAGCTAAGGATGCTAAGGCTATGAATCACGGCTAGGGAAACTGCTGAAAGACAGACAGTAGTCTTTGCACCCTCCTAGTGTTGGGTGCGAGTTTAAGCAATGTCCCTCATTAGTCTTTTAATCCACGCCACCTGTGTGAGGCTGGGCGTGGGAGCCACGCCCGGTGTGGTGGGCACCGACCACCAGGTGGCGGCACCTCTCCCTGGACTCCCTTCCTTATAGACGCTCAGACTCTAGAGCATCACAATAAGGCCCTCGTCAAAGCGGCTCAGATCCTTGTGCTCTTGCTTCCAGCACATCAACTTCAAGAACCGACTGTTCACTTGCTACCTAATGTATCTCACCCCCCTAGCAGGTGCCATTATAATGAAAAAACTAGTCAAAGTTATTTACTTTACCTGGCTGATGGGTGTATTTGCATATAATTTATATTATTTATAAATGCTTATAATGAAAAAACTAAAAGCATTTTCAAACAAATAAGTAAATATTTTGTTACAGTAAATATCTGCTGATACTGATATAGTTCTGATGTCGTGTGTCACTCATATCAGCCAATATTATCGTTACCTATGACTTAGAGTCAGCATGACATCAGTCAGGCACTGATACTGATACTACCCCAGTGTGTAGGCAGGTAAAGTTGGTTTGGTCTGTGAAGGAGCAGCGAGGCTGCACACATGGGATATTTTATCATATTTATTTCGTGTTTAATATTTCTAAAAACCTTTGTCAGCCAGACGGCATAACAGCTTTAGACACAGTAACCGAAGGCCAGTTCACTCTCTACAGAAAGCAAGGTCACAACACAGACATGGCAGAAAGAGCGGTAAACAATCAGCCACAGCAAACCAAGGCCTAATGCCTTGTAAATTCAGGGACAAAGGCTTAAGATACAAAATATTTCTGAAAAAAATACAATTTCAGGCATCAGCTTCTCTATTCATCACAGTCGCCTTGTGAATGTCATGAGCATGTGCTCAGCAGTGTATTTGCCACCTGGGACAAGTAAGACTGTACAATCTGTAATGCTAATATATCCAGGGATGAATGTGACTATTTGTCATTGTGAACAGACTCAAGCACCACAACGAAATACAACCTCTGCATTTAACCCATCACATGTGCACACGTGGAGCAGTGGGCAGATACCAACAGCACCCGGGGAGCAGTGTAGTGGGACGGTTCCTTACTCAAGGGAACCTCAGTAGTGCCCGGGCCGGGACTCAAACCTGTGACCTTCAGGTCTCAAAGGCAGCGTCTTAACCACTAGGCCTTCACTAGGCCCGTACTGCATACTGTAATAGCTTTTTCAAATTATAAAACGCAATTACAATAACTGTCCATCTGTCAATCCAACAGCACTGTCGAAATCTGGCCAGAAATGATGTTCGATGATTCCTTCTAGAAAGTGAAAGTGAATGATCGTCATTGTGAACACACCACAGCACAGCACACGGTGCATCACAACGAAATGTGACCTCTGCACGTAACCCATCCATGTAGGAGCAGTGGGCAGCTGACGTGGGCAGCACCCGGGGAGCAGTGCTTGGGGGCAGTAGCTTGCTCATGGTACCTTAGTGGTAACAGTCTGGGATTTGAACGGGCAACCTTCAGGTTACAGGGGCAACTCCCTCACACCACCACTTCACACCCAGAAGTGTTCCTGCCTGGTTTAAGTCTGGGGCAGACATCTGTATCTATGTTTCTGTGCATTATGTCCGACCAGGTTAAGTGTGACCAGGCTAAAAGTGAGATTGTGCAACGCATTCAATGCATCACTAGTACAAGTACAACAATCAGCCATAACATTAACACCACCTGCCTAAAACTGAGTAGGTCCCTCTCGACATTTCCCTTTTAAACCACAGTAGCTCTTTTGAGGGGTCCAACCAGGCGGGCTAGCCTTCACTCCCCACATGCACTCGTAAGTCTTGGATGCCCTTGACCATGCTGTTTCACCACTTGTCCTTCCTTGAATCCCTTTTGGTAGGTACTAACTACTGCACACCTAAAACACTCCACAAGACCTGCCCTTCTGGAGACGCACTGACTCTAGAACGTCACAGTAAGGTCCTCGTCAAAGCGGCTCAGATCCTTGCGCTCTTGCTTCCAGCACATCACCTTCAAGAACTGACTGTTCACTTGCTACCTAATATGTCCTGCTGCCCTGACAGGTGCCATTGCAATGAAAAAACGAGTAAGTGTTATTCACTTTACCTGGCTGATGGGTGTACACACACTGCTGAGACAGACTGAAACACACCAGACCTCATGTGCAGTGTTACTGTGAAGAAGAACAGTGAGGGTCTCAGTAGCTGAAGCTGGACTGTGTTCGAGTGTGTGAGTGAGACAGCGGTGGAGTTAACTGCGTGTCAGTGTTAAACATTCCTCTGTTCCTGTGCAGCCCCACGTCCTGAATGGGCTCGTTTCTCCTGCTCCAGTGTAGGAGACTGCGCTGAGCAGCTGAAATATTTATCAGGCTCATTTTTTTCTGAATGTGCTCATTGACTGATTCCCACAATGAAGGCAGAGGCATCTCAGTCAGAATGAGGCAGACAAAGCCTCAATGTGACGGAGCACTCTCGACGACAGAAAGGGCCGAGAACGTCCACCCCACTGTCCTCCTGCACGTACAATACACAATCGTCCTGGTGCCCAAACCTGAGAGTGAGAAACGATGTGTGTGACTGAGAGCCAGAGAACGCGAGAATCCTGCTCCATCCCTGACCCTGCCCTGCACCTTCCCCTGTGTGCTCCTGTCCTATTCTGTCCCTGTCCCTGTCCTGTTACAGTCCCCTTATAGGTCCATTTCTATCCCACTTCCATTCTGGACCTGTCCTTGTCCCACCTATGTTCTGTTATCGCCCGAGTCTCATTCTGGTCCCGGTTCTACCCTGCTAAGTTCCACACTCACCCCGTTTTCACATTCCTGCCCTTCCCCTTCGATCCATTCCCCATCCTATCCCACTCCTGCCTCCTGCCAGCCCCATGTCATTCCTGCCTCACCCTGTCTCATTCCTTGCCAGTAATGTCTCTATCCCATTCCTGGACTTATCCTAACCCTGCCTTGACTCATTTCTGCCCATCTCCATCCTGTTTCTGCCCCATCCTCATTCCTGTCTGTTGCACCTCCCTGTATTATTCCTGTCAAATTCCTTCCTCTATTCCCCTTCCACCCTTGTCAGTTTCCTGTTCCTGTGCCATTCCTAATACTGCCCCACTGCCAGTCCTGTCTGCTTCCAGCCTGTTGCGGACCCTGTCTAATTCCTGACCTTGGTTCTATCCCATTCCTGTTCCCTCATCACCTTCACTTCTCATATTCCACAAGGACTGATGCTTTAGTGTTTGTGCTGAGAATATTCACGATTGTGAAAAATACATATTCATTGGGCAGCGGAGGCCTAGTGGTTAGGACATTGTGCTAGGGACCTGAAGGTCGCTGGTTCAAGTCCTGGCTCGGGCACTACTGAGGCACCCTTGAGCAAGGTACCGTCCCACTACACTGCTCCACGTCTTGGAGGTCACTTTGGATAAAAGCGTCAGCCAAATGAATAAATGTAAGTATGTGTCCCCAAACTTCTGACCGGTACTTTCAAGAATAAAAACATAACTTTTAAAACTCTTTTCAAAAATCTCCTGCGTCACTCTGCCCTTCACAACCAGGCCTAACGTCTGCACGAGCTGCTGTAACTGTACTTTCAACAGTACAGAGACAGACGGGACGTACCCACATGCATAAGCCTCACTGTGCTCTAACAGGCTCCACCCACATGCCTAGTTATGATCACTGCTACTGTAAACGGTGCGACACTGTACCGGCATCAGTGCAGCCTTAGTCATTACCCATAAAGCCCCGCTCTTCCACACTCCTCGCCTTTGGGACCTGAAGGTCGCAGGTTCGAGTCCCAGCTAGGGCACTACTGCTCCACGAGTGCACGTGTGAGGGTTAAATGCAGAGGTCACGTTTCGTTGTGGTGCTTGAGTGTGTTCACGTCACACACACACACATACGCACACACAGGCTGAGTTGGAGGGAATAAATTAGTGAATAAAACTGACCAAAGAGGTGCTGGGGAAAACCCGGCTCCAATCAAACCCTTTGTGCTCAAAATGCCACAGCTGGAGAAAGGAAAATGACGAACCGCTCAAAAACATGCCTGACTGAGGGAGCGAGAAAGCAAGAATGAAGGGGGGGGGGGCTCTACTTCTTGTATAACTTGCTTTAACAGTGTGAAAATCTTCAGATCTTCAATATGCCTCAAAAAAAAAAAAACTACCGTCCCGTTACCATGGAAACCACAGGTATTGTTTTTTTTAAGGGAAACAGCTGCGGAGGACCGGGCGCTGCTTGAGGTAAACACATACTTACATGCACCCGCTCAAATAAATGCACTGGTCCAGACGCTCCTTTCTGATCCCAAAAGCAACACTCTACACAGATGAAGCAGGATACAACACCTGACACGACACTGCGCACATTAAAACCACCCTAAACTCTGAGCAATGCTCTCGCTTTCACATGGATGTCTGGGAACCAAAGAAAGGTCTCGTTACCCCACGAGGCAGCTATTTTCTATCTCTAATGTACAGTCCCTTTAATAAGCATCTGGGCTAAGATGACCTCAGACTCCAGCTGGCCACATGGTGTGAGAGGGGGACCACTAACTTAACCATTCAGGGCAGTTTACTTCTCAGTGTTGACCTGCCATTAAACCCACTCTGCTCTCCAACCCACTCTACACATGGCCATGCCTGGTCCATACATATGTGGGTTACAAAAGGGGCATCCACCAAAGTCTCTGCAAGCAAAGATGGGTTGTGGTTCACCACGTTGTGCCAAACTTCATGAGAGAACGGTCAGTCAGTTCAAAAAGAACATTTCTCAACACATGATACAAACGACTGAGGTCTTTCATCATCTACAGTACATAATATTGGGAATATGGAGAAATCTCAGTCCCTGTAGAACAAGACCAAGAATCTTTCGAGCACTCGGAAGATCCAACATGAGGAACTGTCATGCTAATGTGATAAATATAGGTTAAGGAGAACTTTGGAAAAATTGCTGTCAGTACAGTACATTAAAGAAAGGATCCTGAAACTGTGTTGCCAAGAGAAAGCCAAACTCTGTACAGAAACACAGCTGAGTTTTTCCACCTTTCGGTTTGTTTTTGGGAAAAACGGACTTCGAGCTCTCCACGCCAAAGGTGAAATGAACCATCCAGACCGATATCAGTGAAAGGTGCAAAAGACAACATCTGTCTTGGTATGGGGGGCATTAGTGCCCACAGCATGGATGTGAATCGTGTGTGAAGCGTGTGAAGGGAGTGATTTTAGAGAAACATATTCTGCCATCAGGGCGGCGTCTTTTCGCAGGAAGCCCATGGTTATGTGAGCATTGTGGACATGCTAGAACAGCGTGTCTTCGTAGACACAGAGTGTGTGTGCTTGACTGGCCTGCCAGCAGTATGAATCTGTCTCTAACTGAAAATGTATGGAGCTTCACAAAGAAAAGAATCAGCTCAACGGCCAACCTGGTCTGCAGCTGAAGTCTTGTATCCAACAACAAATCACACAAATTCCACTTTAAAACATCAGCAATTAGTCTCATCAGTTCCCAAACAATTCAACAGTGTAATTACTGTGTTTTTTGAGTGTGTTACAAGCTGTGAGGCGATAGTGCCGACCACTGCACCACCGTGCCGCCTTCTTTAAACTTTTATCAGTTAAATAAAAGTTGAATAAAGTTAAATCATACATTCTGGTTTTTATTGCATTTTAGGAAAAATACCAACATTTCTTGAAATTGTACTAGGAAACTCAGGAATGGAAGGATTGACTCACACACCTGAGAGGTTAAGGAGTTAAAGTGTATGAGACTTGCTCTCTCTCTTTCTCTCACACAAACACACACTTTTTAAGGCTGAAGCCTAGCCTTGACGCTGTAAAATATTTACAGCTCCTTCCATGTTAAACATATTTTGTGTGACAGCTGCTGCAGAGAGGGACAGGACACACACACACACACACACACACACAGGACACTCAGACACTAAAAAACCAGACCTACATTCACACACAGATCTGTTCTTACTGGCTCTGTTCACCCAACATTGTGACAATGGCTCAGGTAAACGCCTCCACAATTTGATCTCAGATGTTCACTTCCCAGATGTTGACTTCTACTGTACTGTTTTGTAAAACACAGCAAAGAACTGCAACATATGAGCGTCTCCTTCATCTCAAAACCAAATATTAGATAAGTGTCTGGCGTATTCACTTGTAGCCAGCCTATAATTTCCTCACGTCGCTGTGCTACGGTGGTGCAAACTGGATTGAGGGCAGGCAGTGATATTCTACACAGAAAGCACTGAAACTGATTCACATCACTTACAACAACCAATTCAAACCATGACATCACTCGTACACAACGTATAGATATAAATCATAACATTATTTATAATATATATGATTAATATTAATATGAATGTTTGAGATACTGAGATATATTTTATTTTTTAGTAAAAGTGTCTATGTGGGCAGTGGAGGTCTAGTGGTCATTGTCCATGGGACCTGAAGGTCGCAGGTTCGAGTCCCGGCCCGGGCACCACTGAGGTTCCCTTGAGTTAGGTACTGTCCCGCTTCACTGCTCCCTGGGCGCTGGTGATAGCTACCTGCTGCTCCATGTGTGCATGTGTGATGGGTTAAATGAAGAGGCCACGTTTCGTTGTCGTGCTCAAGTGTGTTTACAATGACAGTCACTTTCTCTTCACTTTGTATGTGACAAGTAAGAATCTTGATACCCAATAACCATGAAAAAGCAGATCAAATCTTAACTCAGAAGCCAATCGTAACTGGCTTCAGATCTGATCTACGTTTCCTAACAAACATCGTTTCCTTGGTTTTATTAACATTCAGAGCAAGACTGCTGGCAACGCAACCACTCGGCACACGGCTCCCTGCTGCAGCAAGCACAGCACACACAACAGGTGGACGCCCAGAAAAACACACGATAAATACTGATATATTATTCCAGTAAGAAGAACTGAGCTTCTGACCACAGCAGGACATAAACAAGAGTCCATCACCTGCGTGAAATACACACCACCACTACAGTTAAAGGGCGGTTGGGAGTAACTTCAAACGGTGTTAAAATGTTTCGTTCACAGCACTGGAAGGTTCACAAGTAGCTCGACTGTGTAAGCACTGCTCCCATCATCGATCGCTAGGAGACGGTGGGTTTGGTCTCTGATGCCCTTAGAAAAAACAGGAGTAATCTCCAACCTCGCTACGGTTGTTGCATGGGAAACCTATTTGGGCTGAATAGCTGAATGAAACTCCTCTCTGCTTGTCCGGATTTCACCTGATCTATAGCTCATGGCCTCACTTATTTTACCACCAGACCTGACTAGCAGGTGGATCCAGACTAGCAGATCAATGAATGGGCTGTTCGCTTATTAGGACGGAGCCCAGGCCTTGAGAAATCGGTACATGCGTTACAGAAGCTGATGTGCACCAAAAAAAGAACAAACAGGAAAGTTTTTGACGCCAGTAGTAGGAAATCTACGGGGAAATGAGTCATGAACTGTTTCAAAACATTTAGTATTGATGACAACAGTAAAAATTTCAATTTACAGCACTGAGGTCTCAGTCCAGACAAGAATAATTACACATTGTTACATAATTTGTGTTTCTGGTTTCTAAGTGTTGCATTTCAGCTGCTTATGACTAAATCCTCTGTAAAAACATCATAAGCTTGAATTTTATGAGCACAGCCCACAAGGTTTCGTCTTGGTCCGTCCAAGAAAGTTCCAGAAAGTATCTTAAAGATTCCAGAAAGTTCTAGAAAATTCTGCACAATTCTAGAAACTTCTGGACAGTTCTTACGGTTCCAGAATATTCACAAAATACATTATTGATCATTTATTCATGTTTATATTGCAGTTAATCATCAGTTTAGGTCTGATGGGCTTAACCCTGATCCGTCGGATTAGGATTCATTACAAAGCCATGATTAAAGTAAATAAACTAATTTTCATATTTTTACGCCAATAAAACAACAGCAGCAGTAACGACAAGAACACTTTACCTGACATTTAGGTGCAAGAAGATGAAAATATTAACTTTAGGTCCAACAAATAATAATAATATTAATAATAATAATAATGTTTATTTCTCTTACACATTATTCTACCAAGAGGTCATTCAACAGGCTTTACAGAGACAAAATAAGAATAAGAATCAAAAAGAAAATAACGAATAAATGTAGACGATAAAATCAGAAGAGAAGAATAAATGTAACACTCGTAATAAGTCAAAATAACGAAGCTTTGACAAAAAGCAAAATAAAAATGCATAAAAGTGCCATTGATGAAGGCAACAGAAAACACGGCAAACACTGAAACTTCTTTTACTTAATTATTATAATTATTATTATTATAGAATATAATAAAATAAAATTTGAATAAATAATCATAAACCTTGTGAGTAATTACTGATTAATAATCAGTGTTATTTGGTCTTTTGCCGTAGGAGAAACAGAAATGTGCTGAATGTGTGTGTTGTGTTTCTCGCTGCTCTGCTGCTACTGTAAGCTCCGTTAATGAGAGAATGTGGTGTAAAGTTATTACTGAGCACACGGTCAGGAGAACTGAACTCTCTCCTGCTTCCTCCCTCTAGAACTCACATACATTCACTCGACCAACACACACACAACACACTCATTCGTCAGCCATTCGAATGACTCATGGTACGCGCGCGTGTGTGTGTTCGTGAAGCCCTGGCTGTGAATAAGCCGCTCTCTGAGAGCCGAAGTGAGCATCAGGCCTCAGGAACCGCAGCTGAGAGAAGAGCTGCTTGACCAACACGGCCATGTTTACACTGATTAGTGCTACTGTACTTCACACAGAAATATCCACATTACATATTAAAATCATTTAGGGGAGAACAGAAATGAGCGTCAGTGTGTCAGAAGCCCAGTGTTACTGTAGTTCCCATCAAATCGCTGGTTTGGGCTCAATCAGTCCTTCGTTAGAGTAAATCAGGTGCTGATGGAGCTTCACACACGTCCATGCAGCGACTGGAGCCAAACCTGTGTCTTCTAACAGCTCACACGCCATCAGCTACTGCTTACACACAACAGCTCATCTGCATCTGCTTTACTGTGTGCATCTAATAATCATAATAATAATAATAATGATGAGGCACAATTATTTTCTGGAGCACATTATGCCATACAGACATAATTCAATGGGTTTTATGAAGATGAAATGAGCCTAAAAGGCATAAAAAGAAAGTAAAAAAACAAAAATAGACAATTAAATCTGTGCTATTGGCATTGGCCTACAAATCAGCCTACACGGGTACATCCTCACTATAAAAACATACATACGCATTATATATACACATAACACACGCGCAGTATATCAGTGTTGTGTATTATAATAAAGGGAAATAATAAATATGATCAGCAAATATTTTGTAATAAACTGTGTTTAGTTTTGTCTTGTTGAGCATCGGGGCCCAAACAGAGCGTCAGAGCTAAAGACAAACGGACAGAAACACACACAGACCTACAGCTGCAACCTTTTCAGTGTTTCGGGGAAACTAATGAGGTTATTTGCTTTAAATTAAATAATCAAACACACACACACACACACACACACCCACACACACTTAAAACACCACAGTGTGAACAGGGGTGTGTGCCACACACAGAGCTCAGAGGCACAGAGGACGTACATTCAGATACATGTGAGGAGGGCAGGAGGCCGTATAGAGCAAATGTGGACATGCAGGGTGTAGCAAAACACACCCGACCACACACACACACACACACACACGTGTGCACGGCTGCACAAACACACGCTAAATCGAACGTGTAACCTCCACACTGCAGAAGGAACGGTGTACAGATCTGCTGACTTTTACAGTGTAGAGTGGACACACACTCACTCAGAGGCCCACACACACACACACACACACACAGCATCACCATCAGATCACGTGCAAGGAAGCTGTTCCTACTACTACATACACCAGACCGTCTGCATCAAGACCATCGAGGCCTTTTAGATCAGTTATTTCTGGATGAAACGGGAGGACTTCATCACTTGCTTCTGTGACAGCGCAGCGTAGTTATGAGCACAAGCACATGCAAAGCAGCTCAGTTTCCACTGGTCAACTCTATACGGCACTGTGCTTGAAGCAACGGCCCCTGTGTAAATGGTGCGATGTGAACAATGAGGGAGTTTCTGCTGCAAAAAACACAAGTGAGCATTAGAATCAACGCAGTAAAGCAGTAAAGCAGATGCAGATGAGCTGCTGTGTGGAAACAGCAGTTGATGGTGTGTGAGCTGGTCAGAAGACACAGGTTTGGCTTCAGGTTTTCCCCTCCTCACCTCCAGACATGGCACGGATGCATGGAGCTCCATCAGCATCTGATTTGCATCCACTAGTAGAACCAACACACAGCTTCTATAGAGGACGTCCTACCGTATGTGAAGTGTATAATCACCAATACTAGGCCCCACAATGCACCACAGGCAGGACAAATACAGAAAAGCAGCGCAAGACCATCAAGAGAAGGAGCACCATGCACTAACAGAGACCTTACCTGATCACCAGCACTTTAATGCACAATGAAGGCCCGAACCCCCCTGCACAGAGATCCCCCCCACCCCCCCCCACCCCCCGCCAGGTCCCCCTCCCCTGTAATCACCAGCATGTGGACGCAGTGTTGTCGCCGACTGAATTAGTCTGATATTAGTCCTTTTGAAACATTTGAAGCATCTCCACTGCTGGTCATTAACAAAACACACTCACACACACTGCAGTCGTCATAACACGCAAAACCCAGTGCGCATCCTCCGTATCACTGGAAAGATTTTTGACAGTTGCGTCGGATCAAAAATTCCTTTGAAGTTTTTACTGGTTTGTTTATTTTCTAAGAAAATTTGAAACATTTGAATTTTTGAATCTGTGAAGTTATTTTAGCAAATATGTCAAACACACAATGTGTCTGGTTGACCATAAATACATGTGTGTGTGTGTATTTGTGTGTGTGTGTGTGGTCACTCAACCATTCCAAACACTTCGTTTCTAACCACATGTTTTACCTCATCTTCATTTCGATTGTATCGTCACTTTATTTGCATCTCAGGTTTATTTTAAACTGTAATTAGTTCATAATGTGATGTTTATCACTTTATTCTTCCTTTTTTCACTGGCGTTATCTTTTATTAATGATCTAGTTTTATTGTTTTGGTTCTTTCTTTAAATCAAATTTCAATTCTCAATGTTTTCTTCTTTTCATTTTCAATTGTTTATTATTGTTTTTTTCCCTCTTAGCGGTTTTCATTTCCCACATTTAGATCTGTTGGACACATTTTAACTTTTTATTATTTCGCACCTGCCCTTATGCACAGCATGTGGCCACATTTTAAGAAGTAGTTTTAGGTTTAAAGTATTTAGAGATAAATTCAGAACTACATTTCATAAAAATCTTTTTTTTGTAACTGTCAGAGAAAATAAACCTAAAAACTCTGCATCTAAAATTCAATTAACATTTTTTAGTGGGTTTTTTTTACCTTATACTTAAATTCTTTTATTATCGTACACAGGCAGCTTCACTGTTTAATCTTCCATTTACTAAAAAAATTACAATTTAATTAAAGTCTATAAAAAAAGACCCGTAATAATATTATAAAAGCTATAATAAGAAAACTTAATAACTAAAGCTACATGTACAGTATTGTGCAAAGGGCAGGGAGCAGCTGTGCACTGTGCATTACTCCAAATTACAGTAGGAAGACAGCAGAAGTGTGTGTGTGTGTGTGTGTAGTGTTTTTTCTGTTCGACAGGTCAGCATGATGGAAACATCTGCCTTCACACAGCTCACTGCGGGTCAGAGCGAGAACCAGAGGCCAAATCTCCCTTCCCTACCCTAGTGGTTTGGGACTCGCCCATGTGATCGAATGGTCACAGGTTCAAGTCCTGGCCCAGGTACCACAGGGACCGTCCCCAGGTGCTGCTGATACAGGCGGGGATGAGTTAAAAGCAAAGGTCACATTTCACTGTGGTGCACTTTGTGTAACGTGGTGTGTTCACAATGACAAATGGATACTTCAGAGAGGAGTGAAGCACGGTGGGCTGCAGCCCAACACCCTCCTGCAGCCCCCCCACCGTGGCACCTGCAGCCTGCGGCCACATGCAGCATGATGCTTTAGTGCACTGACCCTCACTGCTGCAGTGTTTAGGGGCTCAGTCCCCCTTACGCACACACACACACGCGCACACACACACACACACCGCTTCTACCTGTTTACGAGCCCTTTGCTCAGGACCCCCAGCACCAGGCATTAAGGCTCCTCGTATAAACATCCCCGGACCCCGGGGGGTCGTGAAGGTGGTCGGTTCACCGCGTCCACTGCGCGCGCGTCGTTTCAATAAAATCGAATTAAAAAATTGCTGGAAAATGCACAGCAGGTCCGCCTCGCGCGCTCCTCCGGCCTGCGGGGCGCACGAGGCCGGCGACGAGGAGAAGGAGCGGGGAGGGGGTGAGGAGCGGAGGGGGCGCAAAAGCTCGGGAAAGTCGACGACGACGACGACCACCTAGATGTAACCGCTGGGGGGGGGGCGTGCATGCTTCTAATTGGAAAGAGGCAGCTAAAGGCTAAATGACCCCACCTCTAATGCCCTCCCCCTCCTCAGAAAAATAAATAAACAAATGAAGCATAAACGTAAACAAACAAACGAGCCCAAAACAAGTGGAACGGTAGCGCGTGCGTGCAGCGCGCGGGCACAGCAGAGTAAACTTGCCCCCCCCCAAACTGTTGTAGGAGGCCGCATCACTGGCACTGGCACGAACCACGCGTCGCACGAGACATATGCGTGCAACCTGATGCGCCCATGCCATGTCGTACGGCTCATACGCGCGCATGTGTGATGCACGAGACTCATGCACGCACATGTAAGCTACACACGCGCGCGCGCACACACTTACCGGACAGGACTCGTGTGGCGCAGTTCTGCCCAGGAAGGTCCACGACGGCGCGACCCTCTTTGCGTTGGAGCGGCGGGGTCTCCGCCGTGACGCACGCGCTCAGGGTTCCCCCCCGGTACGGTTCACTCATTACACACACACACACTGACCCAAACACTGTCCCCCTCCTCCTCTGGGGTCAGGGCCGAGTGACGGTACAAACAGAAAGGAGAAAACCAGAGAGAGTAAAGTGGAGACGGAGCGCGCGCGCGAGGAGGAGGAGCTGTTCTCTTGGAAACATGCGCACACACGCACTGTAACACACAGGAACACCCACCAGCCCCGCCCCGCCCCGCCCCGCCCATCACAGCACACTGAATGTCAGATTAGCTGCACATACACTGTTATTAAATATCCAATACGCGCTCACACACACACATACACACTCACACTCACACACACACACACTCTCACACACACACACACGCATACACACACATATACACACACACACACACACACACGCACACATACACACACACACACACACACATACACACATACATACACACACACACACACACACACACACACACACACACACACACA
>JBBPDA010132361.1:0-23009 GCA_037974385.1 Arnoldichthys spilopterus
CGGTCTCCGTGTGGCTCCATTCTCAGTGTTGATCTACGCGACGCGAATGCTTGATTGTTGCCTCTGTCCTGGAAGTCCCTTTGGATAAAAGCGTCAGCCAAATGATTAAATGTAAATGTAATGTAAATGTAATCTCCAATTACATTCGCTAGCTAGGACTCCCCCATCACATGATACCACAAACACTGGGAGGGTGAAGACTAGAACATGCTACCTCTAAGCCAGTTACCACAAGTGATTGAAGACAGCATAATGTGCTTGGAGAAAAACTGCCAACCCTGTCATGTATGCTAACAGACACCTGCACTGCCTGGAATTGCTCTTTGAGTGGATTGGGGGAGAGGGAGGGTGACCGAAGCCAATTGTGCTATCTTGGACCTCTAAACTCACAATTTCCTAACTGTAATGCCAAGGCTTAGACAGCTGCACTTCTTTAGACCATTAAAACAAGTGTGTAAAAGACAAATTAAACTGTAATCATTATAATAATGACAAATTCTCTCAAATACAAAAAGAGCAGGTCAAAAGATAAAATGATCAAAACAAAAGATAATGCCATAAAGAGAGCAGAGCTGGTCTCAGAGCTACTATTCGTGCCACAAGGTGTCAGTTACAAGCCATTTCAGGTTTCCTTGGTGTTTACTGTAGGGCTCATTGCCTTAGGACTCTTTAACCAAGAGATATTCAGGAAATAAGCTAATAAATATTATTGTTATCTGTACTTGAGTATTTTCCTACACTGAGGTATGGTATAGAGGCCACATTAATTGTGTTACACATGGACTGAATAAGGTTAAGAGCTTTTGGTGAAATAATTTTGGAGACATCTTTCAGCAGTTCCCCAATTCTTAGCATCAGAGACGGGCAGAGATCATGAGTTCATTGGTCAACACACCTATGGAAAAGAGTTCATCTAAGTGGAGCATTAGCATGAGTGATTATGCTACCAGAACCTTGGATGGACCTGGTCAAACAGTTTCTCTTTGTGATGACCCTTACATAGTGGCAGGTAGTGCGTGCAGCTCAGAGCACACTCAGCACTTTGAAGGATAAACAGACTGTTTAATGCTGGATAAGTACCCGACTGCTCCATGAGCTGGCCCATGGCCAAAGTGGCATTTGTTTGGGTCTTACTGAGAAGACCAGATCCAGCTTTGCGGATTGTATATGGTCGCAAAAAAGCAATAGACATTTCACAGGATTCATCCCATCCTGGTCATTGCCTATTTTATCTTTTGCCATCGGGCAAGAGATACAGAGCAATGAAAATCAGGACAAACTGCCTTAAAAACAGCTTTTATGCAAAAGCAATCATGGCCCTGAACTACCTAAAACTGCTCCATTCATTCATTCATTCTCTCATTGTACAATACAGACCCTAAGTCAACCAGTGCAATCTGCACATTAACCAGTTCAATTTGTATATATTGCAAGTATAATTTATACTGTTATGGTTAAATTGTTTTCTCTCCTTGTCTTTTTTTAAATTATTTTTATGCCTCAATGAGTCGATTGCACCTTGAATTTCATTGTTCCTTTGTAAAAGTCTATCTATCTATCTATCTATCTATCTATCTATCTATCTATCTATCTATCTATCTATCTATCTATCTATCTATCTATCCATCTGTCTGTCTGTCCAATGGCTTCATGTGTCTGGTTCCAAGTCTACAAATGTGTACAGCATCTTTTTTTTTTTTTTTTTGCTTACTGGTTCTCAAATTTTTTTTTTTTGTTGTTGTTTTTTTGCACGAGGTGCTCATTTACACCTGATTATAGGCCTATCTGACTTTTTCTACAGTAAATCCTGCTCCTAGACTGTGAACGCTGTGTTTTGCTCTAATTAGTGTTGGACCCCATCTGATGTGGTCGGGTCTTTCTCGCCCTGGGGACCGATTGGAGCACCGCGCGGCACGCGCCCCTTGATCGCGGGATTTCTGGTCGTCCGGGAAACGCGCGACGCAGCCATCTGTCCGCGTGCGCTGATCCCTGTCGCCCCGCCGTGTAGCGCGAGACATAAAGCTCTCACCGGCGAAATGCGCGCTGGGCTTGTTAGACAGTTAGACAGAGCTGACGCGCCTCCGCTTTCACACATAAGTGCGCTCCACGCCCTGGGCTCCTCCATACCTGAAAACGCTCCGCTCAGGATGAGCACATTTCAGTAATGTGCACGAAGAACGACAAATTAACCGCTGGCTGAGGACAATGGTGCAGGCTATGTTAAATTTACAAGCACTGATAGGGGCTGAGAACTCTAATGAACACTGCCCTCTGCTGGCCAAACTGGGTAGTGTTCTGTTCACTCACTCACTACACATCTCAGTGTCATCACAACGTCTTGCAGTTAATTGGTCCCTGCAAAGAGTTAAATACATGTGTTACTCAGATCAGACATGCCCCTGTGATGTGCAAAGTAAGAGTTTTACAATTCAAGTCAATACACACAGGTATGGGGCAATGCATGCAAATATAGTTTTCAGTTTAGCATTGATTATATAGCATGTAATTAAACAATTAACAATTACAAAATACATACAATATTAACACAACACCCTGGATATACCACATTGTCTTAAAAATGAGATCAGGGAAGAAAATACAATGTCAGGGACAATTCATGTTGCATGCTCTAAAACACTTGACATATACACAAACATAATGTCATAAGTGTCTCCAGCATAGTCTCCAGCATAGAAGCATAGCCCTTGCGCTCGTAGTCAGCTGGGATTGGCTCCAGCTTCCCCATGACCTGAAATGAAAGAAGTGGTTTGGACAATGAATGAATAAAACAAGATGGAGATACACGTTTCTCATTGAACAAGGACAATATCATGACAATATTAATCCTGGAAAATTTCAGGTGCTCCTTATTTTTGCTTTGTAAAAATACACTAAATCATGACATCACCATATCACACTGAACAATGCATTTTGTGAATCTTTACACAGCTAGAGGAATGTGCTGCAGACACTTTTTGATATATATAGATATTGATAGGAGATAGGAAAGTGGCCTATCTGATACAGTATTCAAATCAGTTCCTTAATTTAAACTCCCTCATGCCATGCAAACCTTAAACAAACATACCAGTGGAAATTCATACCAGGCTTTTATCAGACTGACATATCACAGCCAGCATTTACATCTCGTCCCTTTAGACAGGCTCAAGAAAGCTGCTTCAGTGGCACTATCCTAATAACATAGTGTAGAGTGCATTTATTCTCTTAACTCTGAGAACAAGAGTTTGGAAGTATAAATCATCAATGAAAAACAAATGTAGATGTTTTCTAAAATACTGCACATATTTTTTAATTCTAAAACTCATAGTATGGTCACTGAAAATTACCCTATGTAGAAAACATATGCTTACTAATGTTTGCTTACTACAGCCTGCTACATTACTTATTTAAATCTAATGCAAATACTGGAGCTCCTCCACATATCTGCGCTAGGTTCCCCAGAGTGTCCTGCATTTCATAGCACTTGTACAGAGAACGTGGAAGTGGTAGCAGTAGTGAATGAACACCCAGTCTGTTGTGTTGAAACAGCACTGACAGAGCGACTCGGCACAGCTCTGTGAAATGTGAGTGCACACAGACGGGTGTCAGAGCGTTAAGAGAGTTAAAGCCTGCCAGCAGGGCTGCAGGAGTACTTTCACACAGCTAAGGAACCAGAAGAGAACTTTAAGGTAAGTCGTCTTCTAAGTTGTTTGTGTTTTTTTGTGTTTACGAGACTTTACGCAGTGCATGACTGATGCTATCAGAATAAATAAACAGTAAACCATGAACTTTGTTTACACACACACATACTGTCATTCAGCTATGCTATGATTTCTCTTTTATGATATCTGAGTGAATTATTGGATGTAAATATTTGTAAAAGATGCCATATATGCAAATATATTTACATAGATAACTCATTAAATTAGTTCATCATTGAGAAAGCAAGAGCATCAATAGAACATCATCAGTTAGTCATGCATTATGCTTAGTGTGCGTTTATGTACATTTACCTAAACAGTATTGTTGACTTGAACAGGCCACTGTAAGGAAATGTCCTAAAATCATTAATCTCCATGGGAAATATGTGAAGATATTAGATTTCTAGATTAGATATTAGTATTACTTTCAGTGGAGGTGGATACATGCAAATGGGTCATAAAAAGAAATGTGTTCTATTTAATAATGATCTTGACAGAAGCTTGATCATTCCAATAACAACTACAAGACTGCAGTTGAAAAAAGAAGGCAGGTATTATAGTTTAACATGTCTATTCTCATTTTCTTCAACAAATATAATCTACAGAATCTTTAGACATTCTGTGTAAGAAGTGTTGCTTCACACATGTCTTTGGGGAGATACCTATGCAGGCACCTAAAAGATTCATTCTTCACTCTGGTATCTATATAATCCACACTGTAGCTTCATAGCTACACATAGTAGTCCATGAGTAATGCATAGTAGTCAAATGGGTAATAAGCATTGCAATAAATAGCTGGAAAATACATCAGGAATTTCATCCTAAATGCATGTTTGGAAATAAATACTTAGAGTTGATATAAAGTTTTAATGTTACATGGAGGTTTTTTTTACTTTATTTAAAGTTTATTCACAGAAAAAGTATTTAAATAATTATTAGTTTAAAGGTTCTATTTGAAACCCAAAGTGCTTGTATGGCTTTATTCAAAAAACATTTTCATCTAATTTTTGGGACGGTTTGAAGTAATGAAGCAAAAACGTCTCTGCTCAGTGCAATTAGTATATGCCACCTATTATATAGTGTTTGGTAGTACTTGTCCTCTATCAGAGGTAGGACATAAATGTGTAATATAAAAAAGCTCATTTAGGTATATTTCCATGTGGCCCCACTAAATTGCAATTTTTCTTGGCTGTATTTTTGTTTGTTTTGAGTCCAGTTCACTGTCAGCAATGTTTTTGTTTTGTTTAGGTTTTTTTCAGTAGGTTCTCAAGTTCCACTGAAACTGCATATGATGCAAAAACCTTTGAGAGAAAAAGCCTTTTGATCTGTGCTAATGATACAGATTAAGTTAGCATATCTGCTCAGTTGAGTGTTTTTTTCTACGGTTGTGTTTTGATGCCACCTGAACATGATTTTTAGGTTTTGTGGTTTTCACAGGGCAGCATGCTCCAGAAACCATAGCCTGTTTAACAGGCTAGCCTTAGGCAATCCTGTTTTATACTTTAAAGCATATTCATTCTCAAACAGGTCATTTTAAGAATTACAACCTTTAGATTTCTCTTTCAGACTTTTTACAGCAAGAACACAGAACACAGTTTCTGAACAGTTTCCTTGTTCCTGTGTATGACTTCTCATACAGGTGACAGCCTCAAGACATAAAACTGGCTAAGACTCCTGGTGTTTGAGTTTTGTCTAGCTGTAAGGACTTTCTAGTTGGCAATGCAGGACAGTCATTTGGATGTCAAAAAACAATCACAAAGTTTGATTTATTTTCTTGAAAATACCTGGAAGCGTTTAACCTATTTATTGCCTGGTCTAGCAGTAGAAGAAAAGCTAATTCAGCGTTACTGCATGTATGCTTGAAAGTTAGTGCACCATTCATTATGTTCAGGAGATGAGTAGGTAGCAAAATTACAGCCTGCAACTGAACTGAACTTTCCTTTTTCATGAAGACTTTGCACGTAAGATCCCTAAATTGGGCTTGGCACTCTTAGTTCTTCTGTGTGGATTTCACGCAGGGTGTAATTTTCACATATAGGTAGAACATAGTACAGCCATAAGAATGCAGCTGTAGTATTTATTGTTGTAAATAAAGGTAGCCAAAGGGATTCTTTAAACAGGCTGAATATTTGTTTGATATTAAAGCTCATATCTCCAAAAATTGCATCTTTATGGAATAGGGCAAAAAATATAACATCTACCTGCCTGCCTGCTTACCTGTCTGTCTGTCTGTCTGTCTGTCTGTCTGTCTGTCTGTTTGTTTGTTTGTTTGTTGGTTCCTCAAGCAAATCAGACAACTTTCATGCTGTTAGAATGTTAGCAAATCAGAAAATGTTTCAACGACTCCACATGTCTGGTTCTAAGGCTACAGCCACAAATGTTTATGAACAGGATTTCATATTTACTTACTGGTTCTCAATTTCTTTTTTGCACAATGTACGCATTTACATATAATTATAACTCACCTTTACATATAATTGCAGCCCAACTTTACATATAATTATAGCTCACATTCACATATTATTAATGTTCACCTTTACATATTATAGCTTACCTTTACATATTATAGTTCACCTTTACATATTATAGTTCACCTTTACATATTATTAATGTTCACCTTCACATATTATTATAGCTCACTTTTACATATATTGTAGTTCACCTTTACATATTATTATAGCAATGTAATTTTTTAAATAAAATTCATCAATAAATAAATAAAATACATTTATTAATTCCAGATCACATCTGGTCAGCCTCAAAGGTACAGCAGTAGGATGGATAAGGTGGGGTTTAATTAATTGTGCACCCCACTCCAGTCAAACTCACTCCTACATCCTTGCTTGTCAGTAAAAATGATGTTTGTGTGTGTGTGTGTGCATGTGTAAGAGAGACAGAGAGAGAGAGGGAGAAAGAGAATACAGAGGAGTCATTATGAGTGCTGGTTAGGCCTCTGTCTGTGCTACTGTGTGTGCTGGGTCAGGTGTCAGTGATGCTGTGAATGTAGCACCTGTGTGCTGTATTAGTGCTGTGTAGGCTTCCCATGCCCCATCATCCAGCAAGGCTCAACTGTAACACATCACCTCATAAAATGGGACCATTTGTTTTAATTTTGCTATTAAAGGATATTCTGTGTAATAATAAAACATTTTGTAGTTATGTTAGTATGTTTATATTACATACACTATATGACAATTACAAGAAAAAAACAGTAATCACCACAGAAATAGTGCAAAAAAGTGGTTGTCTTGTTAAATGACACTTAAATAAGCTTTTTTTATAAATAAAAATTGGACATAAATATACATCAAACAGTCCAGTTTATAGGGAATCTCATATCAGATTTGATACTAGGTGGCTTGGTTTGGCTTTGGCTTTACTAGCAGGTTTCCAGGGCAGAAACAATCCTGTAACAAAAATAGGCAGCCCAGAGTATGTTCATATAAAGTGTATGATTTGATACAAATGAGAAAGAAAATGTCTCAGGCATAGTGTTTCTTCACAACCAAAATCAACTCGTAATACTAATATTTACTGTGCTCTCAGATAAAATCAATTATATTATATTATTATATTATATTATGTCAGATCATTAAATGTCAAGTGCCTGAGTTTGCTGTTTTGTATCGCACTTTATTTGAAAATTAGATCAATGATTTTTCTGCTCACAATCCATGACGATAAAAACAAATGCAATGTTTCTGAAGCAGTTTCTTTTGCAGGGGTGTGTGTTAAGTGTGGACTGGTGAAGCCCAGCCACTGCTTTAGAATCTTCAGTTTCTTCAGTATGTCTTATGCTCTTTTGTGCTTTTAGTTCATTATTTGTTTGCTCAACCTTTATCCCAGCTACCCATATTTCCGTGTTTCAGGGAAGACTTTGTTTAGGTGTAGGCATTCTCAAACATTTTAAGTTGACCCCTATGCAGAACCACTTCTAAAGCGAAATGTTTATCACCTGTCCTTGTTGTTGTCCATAAAAAAAATTGCCATATGGCCTATTGTACATTACTAGTCTCCCACCACCCCTGGTCTTCAAGCTTTGAAAAAATAAATGGGGGCTTGCTATTTTGCCGCCATTCCTCTCAGGGCCTGTTTGGATGGCGCACATCTGCACATCTGCCCCACAGGTGTCTGCTCTCCTTCCTCTTCCCGAGGAGAGTTGCCGCAGTTACGAGACGCGAGAATCATGTTGCTACATGTGTTAAGACCCCTCTGATGAATGGCTGTCTGAGTATGGGGGAAAGTATGGGGTGCAACTGACATTGGTTGCTATGGATTGGCAAAAGCCTTATACATTAAATCCCCTGTTAACAAAATACACTGTCTAGGCAGACATTTGTCTGAGTGTTATTTTTTCCTTTTTTATGCCTGCTTTCAGTGTAGTGTGGATGCATTTATTTTTTTTAAGTAGAAATATTAAAATTGCATATTGCATATCTTAAGTAACTATAAATATCTTTGAACTCATTCTAATTGATGAGTGAATAATTCAAACATTTTTTAAGGCTTTCAGAAAATTACCAATTGTTTTTCCCAAAAGGTTTTTTTCCTTGGTGACACTAACTTTAGCCTGTATTCACAAAGCTGAAAAAGTAGGAATGATGATTTAGAACCAGACCCCCTTTTGTTTACTATCTGACAAGAAGAGAATGTTACAGGCACAGAACCCAGATCAGCAGTCATACTGTAAGAAGCTTTGTGAATATAAGCCATTGTCTTTCCTTGGCATTTATGTGTGCGTAAATGTACATTAAGGCAATTCTTGGCTTCTTTGTTCATTCCATTTTTGCCTCTGGCTGCTTTTGGTCTAGTGAAGTTTGTGTATATTTTTGTAGGAGGGGAACTGTGTGTGAGCATTTGTTTTTGCACAGCCTTGTATATACACCCTACATGTCCTTTTATTGCAGAAGCCCCCTGACTATTTCCAGATTCAAGTAATTATTGTTTACCTAACACTCTGTCTTAAAAACAGTTTAAGACAAAGCCCCTGTTTAAAGAACTTTCTAATAAGAAATATATTGATCATCACAGTCATCTCAAGTTTTACAGCCCTGAGAGTTTTCACTCCATCATCCCTTGTTCTATAGGTCTTGTCACAGAAGCTGCGTCATTAGAGCTGGTGTAAATCTAACCATGCTTTGATTTGACCGTAGCCCACAAAGAAAGGTAAATACATATGAATAACATACTTTAACAGTCCAGCCAAGAACAAGTTCCATTCAATTGTTCCACTGTTTCAGTCTGTGTGTCAACACTTTACACCAGCACTTTTGTTTTGCAATGTATAAGAAGTATATCTGCAGCATGCAGAGTCCAAGTATAGTTCTCTAAATAAATATACTCTACTGTTATGATGAACCTGCAAAAGTTTGGCATAGTAGATAGTGAACAAATAGTCAAGTTATTTTTCAATGTTTGTCAGTTTTTCCTTTACCCAGTTGGACATAATCCGCCAAGACATGTTTGGTGTCTAAAGTCTGATTTGTTAGTTTTACCAAAAATATATATTTAATAGCTTTGAAACTTTTTGCTGGTTAAGAAAATCTCTAAAAATCTGTTTGCCTTCTAAGGATACATAGTATCACATAAGTATGAGACTCACCTATTCAAAATACCTTCCACAGCTATGGACATGCTTATCAAATGGATATGAATGGGTACTACTCTCTGTAAATGTTTACTTATGTCACAATATGGTAATTAACATATGAAAATGTGTGAAAAATGTGAAAGCAGATATTTGGATGGTTCAGCATAGTTCTAACATGCTAGCTAACTATTTTTGGCTTGGTAAGTCTCGAAACGAATAATGAGTATTTTCACGAGGAATGTTTATTTACTAAATCCCTGGCTTCTGTGTGATTAGTTCCAGGTTCCAGCACTTGGGCAGAATGAACGGGCCCTTGAGTCCGCGGCGGGAGCCCATGCCTGACCTCTCCTGTCTGCAGCAGTACAGTGAGTGGCTGGCCAGTAGGCATGAAGCCAGCCTGCTGCCCATGAAGGAGGACCTTGCCCTCTGGCTCAACATAATGCTGGGTAGGTGGAAGTGAGAATAACACTCAATGTGTGGAAGCTGGTGAAAACTGGCTTTTCAAGATACTCTTTCCTTATAATGGTAGTAAGCAGGATTTAGAAAAGAGGAACAGGTTCTAGAACTGGGGCATGAATTCAAATGGGTTTGAAGCTTGGAATTCTTCTGGCAACTTGCAAACTAGATTTTGTTAGCAAATGAGTTGAAAAAGTCATACATTTGAAAAGGGCTTCTACAGGTCACATTCACCAGGACATAATGTTGAAATATGTGCAGAAAGTGCTGTTGTTTACAGTGACGGTGAATATTTTAGAGTTATTTAAGCACTCTCTGAAACTCTTTATTCTTTCAAACTATTGTTTGAAAACCTGTAGATCTCCAACTAGTATGAAATATACTTAATATATTAGAAGATGTAGGTATGTAGGAGTGAAATGACAGATGTGGGTTTTAATCATAAAAAATGTTAATTAGCACACAAACCATGAAATAAATTGTTCTTTGACTGATATACTGATATGTACCAGATGAGAGGGAGCAATGTGTTTGCTCAGAGACCTGATAATCTAAGTTCCTAAAATTCCACTGAGCGTAGGATCAATGGGAAGACATCTGCTGGTTTTCTAAAGAGCAGATTGACTTTCACAAATAAACAAGGGCATGCCTCTGCCTGCATTGGTCTAGGTGTTTTGTCATGGGTTTGGCTAAGAAGTTGAGAAAGTCTGAAGGTGAGAAAAGCATTGTTTGAGAGAAGATAACAAGGCCACAAAGGCAGAGCTGTAGAGAAACCTGTGCATTAATTGTTGGGGTTACACATATTGCCCACTTCATTAGACAGACCTACCTTGTTGATATACATCGTAGGTAGTTAGACTATACCTTTTTTGTGTGTTTTTGTTGGATTTAATATGTGTGAAGCTTCCAACACCTGATACACTACCATGTCACTACCACACTGGTGTCACTGCTGTGCTGAGAATTGTCTACCACCCATTCATGATATCAGTTCTTATAAGTGGATCTTTAGATGGGGCGCATTCTTACAAAAAGGTTCTTGGATGATGATGACATATAAAAACCATTTTAGTTCTCTAAAGAACCATTTTTGTGGACAAGATAAGTTAGAGTGAAGAAATGTTTAAGAATATAAAGAACCTTGTATAATGTAAAGGCTTTTTACCAATTTAAGGGCTTTTATAAAATCCTTTACACTGTGTGGAGGTTCTCTTTAAAAGGTTCTTAACACTCACACATCTCAGTTACATATTTACATAAAAATAGTTCTTTTAAGAGGTATACATTCAAATGTTATTAAGGGAAATAACATTGTTCTGTGGCATCATGCAAATGACTCTTTCTTGCACCCATATTTTTAAGTGCATCATGTGGGCTACAAACAGTAATCACACCTGCAACATGCACCTATAAAGTAGGTGGCCCTGATAAAAGGGCCAGTGAGAGTAGGTACAAGGAAAGTGTATTTCCATATTGGATTATTCAAACTCAGGTTTCTATGCAGCTGCTAATATGCAAACAAACAGCCAACATCATCCTCTTTTACACACTTAACATCTCCCGTCTGAGTCAGCTCTTCCTGTTCCTGGATGATCTCATGGTGCAGGTATGGCCATGTGGGGAAAGCAGACTGCAGGAAAGCATTTAGCTTCATTACCTCCATATCCAACGGGAGGCGACTAATGATCATCCACCGTCAACCTGTACCCCATCTCTGTTAGTGCCTAGTTTTGTTGTGGTTTTCCTCCTCCTATGCCTCCAGAATGCCTCCTCCTCCTCCACCTCCTCACTCTTCCCTCTCGTCCCTGCCACCTAGTTACAATGTGTGTGCATTTAACACCCAGACACTGGAATGTGTCTGCAGACCCATGTGAACTCGGAGGGGGAGGGGGGTGATGCTAGCTGTTAGTGTACTTAAAGGATGTTTCAGAGTACCTGTGAGTTGCCCAAGGCACAGAATGAATGCTGCTCTTGGTAAAGAAAGAAGTTGGAGAGGAGGAGTAGGAGAGAGAAGGATTTATAGAGAAGAAAAACAACCGCCATAGGTTTTCACAGTACCACTAAGTAAATAACATGTACTTTTATCTTCTAGGGCATATACAGTCATAAAGAATTGTTTGCTTATACATATGGTTCTAAGAAAAAAAACATTTACTAGATGTACAACCTTTACAATATGTGGAGGTTCCTTAAACTTTAAAAAGTTTCAGGCACATCTCATTTATAAAATCAGTGCTACAAAGAACCATTTGGAAACAAAAGTCCTGTTTGTCGTCACTTCCAATAACCATTTTAGCACCTTTAGTGTAAGAAGTGCAAGCCTACTACTTTAAGGTTCTTTGGTTTGGCTCTTCATAGAAATTTAGTTTCTTTCCAGCATAAACCAAATTCACCCAATTTATAAATATATAAAATCAATAATACCTTTACATTATGCAAAGGCTGATCATTTTTTTAAAGGGAACTAGCTAAACTTAATTTTCTTAGGGAACTAAGATGGTTCTTGTATGGTAGTAGATATTCCACATCCTGGAAATCTACTTTCATGCAATCACAATGTGCAACACCTGCTCCAGCAAATTAACTTCCTCAGAAGGCTTTGACTGGCTGGATTAGTTTTAGGTAATGGGTGGAGGATATTATTGAGGTGTTGCTAAAGTCTGCTGTTTAGTACACAGATCTTGAGAAGGAGGGTTGGTGCCTAGTGGGATTGCTTAAAGAAACTTTTGCAGCACCTTTTTATACCAAAGGACTGGCAATGTCCAGTATGTGCCTTTTTCATTCTTCCTTGTTGCTTTAGGGCTGAATATAACAGCAGAGAACTTCATGGACATGCTGGAGACTGGAGTGGTGCTCTGTCAGCTGGCTGAAGAGCTACAGGAGAGGATGATTCTAGCTAGCAACGGCAAGGTGCACATACCACAGCCCTTATTGTATTTTTTTAATTGAAGCTTCCAAATGGATGTTAAATGAATCGTGCAAGTGATGAGAACCTTCAAAAATCCAAAAGCACTTCCATGTTTGTTTACTAACATTTCTAAGAACATAATATAATTATAAGAATTAAACTTTTTTTACTGAAAAAATATACAATTTTTTATCCTTTTCATTCAACCATTATGTCCAAAGTCTAAGCTCTTGTGTTGAATGGATGGCTGGAATGATTGATAGGTATATTGATGAAAGCATGGATGGATGAATAGATGGGCAGGTAGATGACCAGACCTAAATATCTATATGCATTTGTTGAGTATGTACATACAGTGTACAGTGATTGCAACCAACATGTTTTAAAATCTTTGTGAAATGTTATCCATGTAAACAACACCCCTTAGCATGAAAACATGGAAAAAAATGATAAATGGACCAGCAGTGACGTCCAGGCTTTATTGAGCCTATATTATCTGATCTGTCCTCCTTCTTCTTGTATGTGGTTCCTATACTAACCTTGGACCAGCTTATGTTACTTCAGTGTACCTGCTGGTGGTGTGAATTTAATCACAAAACTCTTGAAGGCGTATAGTTCTCAGGGAAGCTCCCTAGACTCAAATAGTCTGTAGACCTGTTTGGTCTAACGGTACCTAATGAATGCATACAGACAGCCCGATTCACATTCTAAGCTATTTAAACCAATACATTAAAACACAGCTACACAGAAGTCTTTATTATAACCATCTATACAACAGTACTGTTTTTTAGAATGTCACATAAACCTGGAAGCCTGAACATAAATTTCTCCCTAGGTATTACTTTGCTATAAATCTGCTGCCCCATATACTATATGGGTGGTTTAGTTTCATTGGCACAGTCTGAGATGTGGGAATATATAAATAGAGTTTTGAAGCATATAGAACTGGCGCACACATCGAGTTATTCCTTGAGGTGTGTTATTTAATGGTTTTGGAAGCAGGCCACGGCTGAAGCACAGTGCACTAAAGAATAAAGAGAATAAAAAGTCCCTGGCAGGATTTATCCCCCATCTCACGAGCCATCTGTTTGCCATTCGCTGTGCTTCTTTCTCTCTCTCTCTCTCTCTCTCTCTCTCTCTCTCTCTCTCTCTCTCTCTCTCTCTCTCTCTCCCTGAAGAAAACATAACACATTTCATGCTCATGCATAGTGTAAAAATGGGCTTAGATTAATTTATTAATTTAATATCATACATTATTTTATTAAAGTGATACTTCTCTTCATCTTTTAACATCATATAAAAATATTTATGAATATATACATTGTTACCTGAATCACTTTCTTATTTGTTGCTGTGTATTTTGCAGCCCTTCATCCGGCGTGTGGTTCGCTGGAAAGATGATGCTGCCCCGGGTTCTTTTTTTGCCCGGGACAATGCAGCCAACTTCCTGTACTGGTGCCGTAAAATCGGTGTGGGTGAATCACATCTTTTTGAGTCAGAAGATTTAGGTGAGTAAGTGCAGGTGCATCCTTATGTAAGTTGAGCACACACACAGTGTAGCACTCTTGATTAAGCTATTTATCCCTTTAAGTTTTCCCCTCTGTTTAGTTTACAGAAAATTGTCTCTGTTTAGGCTTTATTGCCTCTTAAAAGGGAACAGCCAAAATGAAAAAAAAAAAAACTTTACTATTACTGTGTGTTAATATGGCTGTCTGCTTCCTACAGTGGTGCTGCATAATGTACCAAGAATGTGTGACTTTTAAAAAATTACAACTCTTTTGAGGTTAATATTTGAAAGTGGGCTGTTGAAATAGTTTTTTTTCCCACTAGTTAAGGTAGAAGGAAGCCAGATCTCTGTTATATTGTGAATTTGCATTACACATGCTAGGTATTGAAGTGATGGAAACCTGACTAACTAAAATTCAAAAAAACAAACAAACTGTGAATTCTATCAAACTGATGAGGCAGTGCACAATATATTATATAACATAAATGATTAAATGGTAGTTTTGGGCAGGAATGGCCTTTTAAATACTAATATCAGCTTGTTTTCCCCTATCAATATGTAGCTTGTTTCTTGGAAGTGGGAAATGAGCAGGTAAATAAAATATTTGTTGTTTAAGTCATAGCCAGTTCATCCATGACAGATGTTTTCATTACACTTTAGTACCATCATTTCACCCCAAGCATTTGTACACTTTTTGTGACTATGTATTCAGTGTTTTCTGTGTGACAGAGCAGAGTGCTTAAAGGCTGTTAATGCTAGGGAGTGTGCCCTCTTATATTATATACCCAGTATATCACACTTCCAGCATGTCAAAGCACCAGTGTGCAGCCCAGCACAGACTGAGTGTGTGTCAGCATGATGAGTCAGAAGTGTGACTGTAGAGACATCTGCCTCTGCCAAAACTCCCCTTAAAGGAACATTTCAGTGGGCAATCAAATTTACGCAAAATGTGATTTCAGGCCCTGCATTAATAGTTAACAGTATGTTGAAAACTGTAAAAGTGCGGTGATTAAGATATGCAGTTTCCACAGTGCTAACTGGGGAGCAATATGCTTCCATCACTCTTTTGCCACATTAGCCTTGCAGCTCCAGGGCAAAACTAAAGAAGTACAGTTTTAACTCCAAACATGTCTTGGTAGATTGATATTTGAAGTAGGGGGAAACCTGTGTACATTTCTCTTTAACACTCATCAGCATAAAATCATGTTCTCTACCCTCTTCTTCTCTGTTTCTGTCTCTATCTGTCATGTGGCATGCCACTTTAATTTATGACATATTGTTTAAATAATGTTTCACCCTCAGTAACTTCTCTTATCACTATTACTGCCAGGGACTTTGCCTAGAACACATAGAACCCCCCCCCCTCCGCATTTCAGTCTCTTTCCATCCCTCTGTGTCTCTTTCTTTTTGTGTATGAACTCCGCAGGGAGCCGAGCTGAATGGCAGTGCAGTATCTATAACACTCCGCATGACCCCCTGGCCCCTGCTGTCACTGTATTTGTGTGATGAAAAATGGAGAGAAAGACTGAAAACAAAAGAAAAAGAGGACAGTGTTGCTGGGTCAACAGGAAAAAAGATGGTTTTGGATCAGACAAAGGGAAAAGAACAGGCACTTGAAGGGGATACAAAAGAGGCAATATTCCAGTCTCTCAGTATATGTGTTAGAAAGATGGTCCTGGTTGATGGAGGACAGAAATAAAATAGGATGTAGAGAAGTGAAGCTATGACTAAACTAATACTGTTCATTAGGACCCAGGTCCCCTTTTCTCCTTATTTGAGTGTGGTATGGGGAAGTGTATCCATTGCAGTTTCTGATGAATAGTGACAGGATTTAGAACACTTTCTGTGGCTTTACAATAAAAGTGCATAATAGTGTTCATATTGCTAAGTGGTTCTTGGCTTAGATGTCCATTTTTGGGGAAAAAACTGACTGGAATGGAATGAGGAGATTGTTCACACTCATGCATTTCATTAGAAAATTCTTCTACAGAGAAAAAATTGAAAGATTCTTTGTGGATGCAAAAGTGATTCTTCTGAAGCGTCTATCCAAAGAACCATTTAGGCACTTTTTAAAAGTGTAGTTCCACAGTTTCACACAGGTGCAGATGTGGCCCTGTTTTAGATGTTTGTATACTCCTCTCTTTTGGGTCAGGGCCATAAATTAAGTGGATATTTTTGTCGACCAGCACTATCATTAAATGTTACGCTCATATATTTGTTTACTTTGAAGAAACCATTTGCTTAGTACTACCTGCTTATTTAAAGAGCACCATTAATCATAACTGTACATGGCATACTTGTCCCAATCTTTTGTTAGGTTTCTTCAGAAGTCATACCAGCATTTAAACCTTATTCCACCAGAAACTTCATTTCACTGAAAAAAGTCAGCTTGGCTTTAAATTCTAAATGATGCCTTTAAGACAAGTTTCAACACAGTTCAGTACAAACAAGGGTTTACTTTTCTATGGAATCATGTTTCGATTGCACAACAGTGTTGTCCAAATAAACACAGCCATGTTTTGTTTGCATGTGGGTTCCAAAGCCTCAAAAATGAGGTGGAGAAAAGGCATAGGTATCTTTTAATCACCGCAAGAATTTGCAATACTGTGGATGATTAGAGACACAAAATACTCGGCAGTCCTCAGCTTGCCCATGTATTTCTAAAGATGTGTTCCCAACGCCTCAGGGAACTGGGCAAGTCTTGAAAGAGAATAACTGCTTTTCTCCTTAATTTGGATATTTTGTGCCTTACCGCCTTGAGCTGTGATAGACTGTCACTTCTTGATCCTGCTGTCAGTGTTATGTATGTTTTTCACTATTTTTGTTCTGTGTGTGATTTTTTTCCCTTTTGGATTATATTTGTGCCTTCTTCTGTAGCTTTTTCGCATAACTTGGCTCATACGTCTTCATTTTAAAAAGATTTCAGGTGACTTTTAAACACATTCCAATGTAACGACAGTAACAGGGTTATTTTTTTGTTTGTAGTCATAAGGACAGATAAGGGTAGAAAATGTATAGAGAACCTGTACATAACTGAGAAAATCACAAAAAGTATACAATTCCAAAAGTAAACTTGCTGGTAGAGGGTAGCCTACTATAAAGCTACATAACATCTAGATAAACCTTTTTTGATCATTAACAAAAACCTACATAGACAATAATAAAGGTTTATTCCGACAAGCGTTATCATTACACTTTTTTTTTAAACTGAATTGCTTTTTTGGAAGTTGTGGTAATGTAGATTTCATAAAAAGCTTTACAGAAGTGTCATCTAGCTTTATGTATGGTGCCTTTCAGGATTGGTTTTCTCACTAATGATGAGATATAAGTTCTAGATCAAAACAGGTTGAATAGTGAAGAATAACACATAATTTGCATGAAGTGTAAATGTAAATATATTTAACCATAAGTGTTTTATAGTATATTCACCATTACTTAACAAATTTTTTAAATGTATTTATTTTAAATTAACTCTTGTGGCCCACCTACAGTACCTTATTGGCCCAAAAGTGGCCATGGCCCACACTGTGGTAAATGCTGGTCTAACAAATAAATTCAAACTTATCTTTTTTGTATTGTGTGGCTTGGTCACTGCTGGGCCTTCAGCTTAGCCAAATTAGCTTAGTTCCAAGCAGTTTCACTTTACATTAATATGAACAAGGTTATTTAAATAAAGCCTTAAAATTAAAATGTACTGAATCTCAACAGATCAGCAAGAAAAAATAATAAAATTTGAAAGGCCATTGAGATTTGTTATGACTACTTTGAAGGTCTAAATTAATGAAGGATTAAAAAGTGTGCAAGTCATAATCTTCCATAATAATATTTACACATCTCTCTTTTAGTTTAACAGGGGGCTGAATGACACTTCATTGTTCTAGAATCACACAGAGTACACCTTTAAGTCAAGTTCACTAATCATATGTGTGTGTTGTCAGTTCTTCACAGACATCCACGTGATGTGTGCTTGTGTCTTATGCAGCTTGGGAGAATTGCCTCAAAGTAAGAGTTTGCTGTCTTTATTTACATTTTTTATTTTATCAGGACCACTTCACTGACATAAGATTGAGCTCAATGCAAATAGTACACATATTATGTACAAAATGTGTGATGGAAAATAACAAAAGGGACAGTGCATAGGGTGATAAGCATAAATCAGGGCTTCAAGACAATTATTTTGTTTATTACAATAAAACAAAGGTGGGGGGGTGAGGAAGTGGGTTCAGTGAGAGATTTGACTCCATTATGGTTGTTTAGGAAATAAACAATAACATTTCAGCATTAAGCAGTTTTCAACTTGACTAGCAAGGATATTTTGATCTAGAATTCTCTATAAAAATACACTAAATTAATAAATGTAACTGCAGGAATTATTTACACAGTAGTGTAATAAATAATAAACCCTTTGTTTTTATTTTATCTGTATGCAAACGTTTGTGTCTTGGTCAACTGACATGTTTTGATGTTTTTGTAGGTAAAATAAAGCACATTCTCTGCATGAAGAAAAAAAATGCTCTCTAAAATATTTCAAAAAAATGCCACATTCATATTCATATTCAAATGCCATTCAGTCCCTGCAGAGGATAAAAAAACTGGTTTGATCTGGGGTGTCTGACTGTATATTCCTCAGATATATAATCAGATTTTGACACTAATGTTCCATTCATTGCATGAACATTTCTCACAGGTATGGAGTCGATGCCCCAGGACTTGTTAATTTGGAAAGAGAGATGGAGAAAGAAGAAGATGGACCTTTCTCCCCAGCTATGTTCTTTGCCTCGCCATTACCTTCTCCCTCTTCTCCTCCTCATTTCTTCCCTCCTGCTTCATCACCTCAACCTTCTTCACCCTCTCCAATCCCTGCCTCTACCTCTCCATCCACTCTACCTGCTTCTCCACCTTCATCTCCTTCTCCAGTCCCCAGTCCCTCTCCTCCTCCTACCCCAATCCCTGAGCCTGTCACTCAGCCAGAGCCTGAACCCAAGCCTAAGTCACACGGTCCCTCCTCACCTGTTAAAGCACCCATGCCCACCTCACGCTCCCTCAGCAAGTCCAGTGGAAAAAATAAGAACACAGACCGTCTACTGGATGACATTGTGAGTGGAAATATATGACATATGACATACATGTTTTTAAACATACATCTATACTTGCGAATCCACTCCTAACTCTTAAGCATTCAATGATGATTTTTTTCTGGCAATAACAAATTAATGTCATGCATTTATATATATAATTTCTTCATATCAGTCAATTGAAACAAGTAAAAACTTTTAGCTGATGCCACATTTTCATTTGTAATAGAGGACATACTCTATTATGGTCTGAAGTTAAAAAAAAGTTTTGATTTTGCAAGCGTGCCTGTTTTTGCCATGCTTTTGTCATTTAGCATTAAACTAAACATGAAATCAAGCCAAAAATGTCATTCAAAATGCAATTAACAATGTTATTAATATTGCAATTATAGCATTATATTTAAATACTTCAGCAAAATGGTTTTATAGCTAAATTTAAGGCTTAACTTTTATTCAAAATGAAACAGATTACATAATTCTTGCATTTTGGCTTTAGGTGAAGCAGATTTCAGAAGACCCACCATGCAGATGTCCGGTTAGGTATTGCATTGAGAAGCAGCCTAAAGGCCGCTATCGTGTGGGGGATAAAGTGCTGTATGTCAGGGTAAGTGTTCAACTCTTACTCCTTCTATTTTTGTTTCTGGTGTTTAGCTAGTTAAACTCTACCATAATAATATGCAAACCAGGCAGATAAGGAATCAGGATGCACTGGCAGGTAGAAACAAATATTCCATTGGCATCCATAAACATGAACTACTGAAGATAACATGTAGAAAAATGTGGAAGAGTAAGACAAAACACTGGCAAAGTAAATATACAAACTCTGAGCTCCCCATTGACATTCCAACCAATCCCAAATATGTACATTTGGGTTAAGGCCAGGGCTCTGGGCTGAGTTCTTCCACATCAGACATGTTAAACCATGTTTTTATTACCTCTTTTTGTGTACAGGGGCACAGTCATGAAGGAACCCATGGTTGTTCCCAAACTGTTGTCACAACATGTCTTTGTATTCCGTAGTGTTAACCTAACCTTCACTGGAACTGTTGGGGCTAAGCCCTAACCCTGAAAAACAGCCCCAGACTATTATTCCTCCTCAACCAAACTTTACTACTGGCACTAGGCACTGTGGTTGGTAACTGCTGTATATAAACTACAGTAGCTCTTCTGTGGGATTGGACCAGGGTGACGAGACACTGAAGGGAGCAAAGCCTGCACATACAAATGTGACAACCACCCATGCTGTATACCATATTGGGATAGTTTCTCATTAAATATAGAGTTAATGCAGACTCTCAGTCGTTTTGTTTAAAAACGTAGCTGTAATCTGTTTCCTGGTTAAAACAGCTGGTCATCTACGACATTTGCTCCTAATTCCCATCCCCATTGACTATGTTATGGTGATTGGAAAAGTAAATTATACATCTCAAATAACAGACCTGCTGTTTACATGTTACTGAGTCCTGCTTGGGCTTCTTGTGCATTATTAGTTTGGACTCTGCAAGCGTGTGGAACTCATTCAAAGGCAAAGACTCATGGGAGCCTGGGTTGCCTGGCAACATGAAGAAAAGGTTCACACCTTTTGAATGGGAGAGGGAAAGGCAAAAAAAAAAAAGATTCCGAATGGCAAATGGATAAGATCAGATGATGAATCCTTTAACAAGCTCTCTCACTGTAGGCAAACAATGCACAAATTTACATATGGATGTCAGAGAAAAATATTATTTGTGCTAAGATGGCAAGCAGAGAGAATGTTAGAACCATTTGTAAAGCATGCTCTTTAGAACAGGTAGAGCTCAGTGCAAATGAAAATTAAGTAATCCGTACATCAAAACATGCTTTCTTTTCTTCTCAGTCACTAAAGCTAAAGCCAGTTCAAAGCGGTAATGGGGATAGAAGAGCACTTCAAAGCATTGTCACTTTGTCTAATTGGGGACCTTCTCGAAACCATTACAGGCCCAGTTACACTTATCGGAAGCCATTTGTTAAACTCTCCCTATCTCTGATGCCGATAGCAGTAATCAGGCCAGCTCTGCAGACAGCTTAACCTCTACAGATTTCTTTCTGTTTTGGAAATAATGCACACCTGGTTCCCTAGCCAGCTATTACATTTCTTAATCATCTTAAAACACATCTTGACAGCTGCTAAAGAGGAAGACCATAAAAACTAAGGTTTTTTTTTACGATCATTTGGCATGTAAGAGAAGAATTTAGACCATATTTTAATTGGACAAGCAGTTTTTTCAGTCTCACTGGACTGGATGTAGCTGTGATTTCTTTGGAATACCTAAATCAGTATGATCTGCAAGTCAACAATCCTTAACGCTACAGTTCATTTGAAGAGAATGCTCATTCATGCTTTGAATGGATTCTTTCTCATGTGGGTGCGCATGCATGTGCATGTTTAATTTAAGTCTTTGTATGTGTATTTTGGAAGATTCTTAGTGCTTGTCAAAATGTCAGTTATTTCTTTGATTTGCAAAATAACACTTGTGTAGTGGGTGGAGCATTTAATTTTCTTTTTGTAAAACCACAGTGTCTTCACAGTCCTGTCTTTTCCCTTCATGATAACTAGAGATCCTAAGCAAAGTAAAGCTTTAATTAAACCTAGATGTATGTTATATATTTTGGTTGTTATACTAAAAAATCTATTGCTTTTTTATTTTTTCATCATTTTGAAATTGTCAGCTGACCTTCATACTGAGCTTGCATTTAATAACAAATGGTCCAGTAGAAAAGTTTGAAAATATCTTGTTTACATTGGTTTGCAAGTTTATAACTTTTTTTTTATTTTTCTTTATAAAAATTATCATTTTGGAAATGCAAGGTTTTTACAAGCAGATTTGTAAGGATTAGTACTTTCCCAGTCGTGGTCACTGTATAAAATAGTTTTACTTCTTAAATGCCCTAAACTGCTAATGACTTTCTAGCCTGTAAGGGGCAACATGTCCTATACACGATTTAGGAGGTTTATAGGTTAGTGCCAGATTGTAAAAAAAAAGGGGGGGGTTTTATTGATTTCAGTGGTGAAGTCATTAGCAGCATGATTACTTCTGAAAGCTTGTTAAAGAGAGGTGGTAGTGCTACTAGGTCCCACCTCCTTCCTTTCTCTTGCTGTGCAATTTTCAATCAGACATTTCCTCCAGGGCATCTGCTGTGAACGAAAAGCAGATTCTTTTTATCATGAACCTAATTAGCAGGAGCCAGAGAGAGAGAGAGAGAGAGAGAGAGAGAGAGACAGATAGAGAGAGACAGAGAGAAAGGGAGAGAAAGGATCAGGACAGTGTGTGTGATAGGGAGGGCAAAAAAGTAAGAAGAGACATGACTAGAGAAAGAAAGTGTAAACAAAAGGAGCAGAAGAGAGAAAGAGAAGAAAGAAAGAAAGAAAGTGAGAAAAAAGCAAACCAGAATGAAAATGCGAGAGACAAAGATAGACAGCAGGACAGAGAGAGAGAAAATGTGAAATAGAAAAGGAAAAGAGGGAGATAGATAGAAAGACATAATAGTAAAATGGCTGCAATTATATGTAAAGGTAGGCTATAATCATGTGTATATGCGTGCACTGTGCACAAAAACCATTTAAGAACCAATAAGCACTCTTTCATAAATAAAAAAGAAATGAGATCCTGTTTATAAACATTTGTGGCTGTATCCTTGGAACCAGACATGTGAAGCCATTGGATAGACAGACAATCAAATACATAGATAGATAGATAGATAGATAGATAGATAGATAGATAGATAGATAGATAGATAGATAGATAGATAGATA